>VDFB02001917.1:0-24137 GCA_007258455.2 Sequoia sempervirens
GAAGATCTACAACTTGGCAGAATGAAAGGACCTTAGTGTGAGGTCTGGGCGAAGTCAAGATGTTTCGCCGAAGGAAAGTAGCATCGCTAAAGAAAAGAGAGCTCAGCGGGAGGTCTCTTCGACAATAAGAGGCCACACCGACATGCCTAGCGCCTTCGGTGTAACATGAGAAGCAAAAGGAATTCTACAAGAGGTCTCGCCGAATAAAGTGGGTGTCCCCGAAACAGATGCCTTCGCTAGGGGATAGGGTTTTTGTCATGATGTCTCAGCGATGATATGAGTCATGCCGATAAGTTGCAGAGGACATAATTGCATCAGTGAGACACTTTCAGTGTCTCGCCGAGATGCGATTCTTTTCAAAATAGTTTTGACCACCTACAGAGCCTGTGTGGAATACGCTCGACCAACCAGGAAGAGCTGAGGTGAGTCGTGGCAGTCTGATCGGAATGAAGAATGTCAATGGGATGAATGCAGCACGTATCTATTGTGAGCTTAGGGCATTCAAAGCGTTCAGCCGAAGTGGTTCGAACAGGACATGATGCTAGGATCAAAATGAATGTGGTAGCTGCGAAATATCTGAAGAAGGCTTCTCCGGGGATGACTCTTCACCATCATGGACATGCAGGGTTCTGCATTAAATTCAATTGAAAATATTTGAGGAGAGATCTTTTCTGAGGACTAATATTTTGTAAGCCCTAAGGGGCTGACACAGTCTAATATATAAGGCATTTTTGCCTTTTTTGAAAATAGTTCGAACTATGCATCCAAAAGAGCTAGTGGTTTTTATGTATCCTTTCTCAACTGATGTATACTTTGTAACCCAATTGAAAACCGGAATGCAAAATAGAGTTCACCTTGAAAACAAGTACTAATGCTCTTACCACTCTCATTTTTGTATGTTAGTTTATGTATGTATTTCTTTAATAGTGTTTTTCTAAATCTGTATTCATAGCACAAAGCTGTGAAGTTTGTTTCTTCCTTCTTGAGATATGTATGTAGATCAAACCTGTCAAGAGTGATGCATAAATGGGGTTATGTCGAGTAAGTAAAACAGCTATAGTCTAGTTTCCTCAGTGTGGTTGCATCTTGTTTTCATTTCCTAATTTCTTATCAACTCGGTGTATCACCATAGGAATAGTTCAGTATAGTTTCATTTTGTATGCACTTCTTCTCCCTTTACCTCACAAAGATCATTAGTCTAGGTGATACCCAAAGGAAGTCGGCCTTCTCCGGAGGTTCATTTCAACTTCAAGTGACCCACAACCTTGAAATGATCCCATCTTTCACCAGAAAGCCTAGTTCTTATAATTTCGCATAAGATGCATTTCTAGGTGAAAACAAGTAGTTGTCCACATTGTCAAGTATATTACTTGTGAGAGCTTCCATTCATGCCTCCATTTTGTACACTTCAAGCTTTTGAACCATATGAGGCATGGAAGAAGAATGAGCATGCCCAATGTGCTATATCACCTCCTTGCCATCATGGCAGCCGAAACACAAAAAGGTAGGGATAATTCTATCTCTCACCATTGTTTAATAAAATTGTTAGTAGAGAAATATCTGTAAGAGGTGTCTGACATGACATGGAAGGAATTTGTAAACATTGATCAATTTAGACCAAAAAATGTACATCCTAGAGGTCAGTCTCAACCTCGTAGGGTTAGTAGGAGAGAGAGGGTTGTTGAAGTCACTCCTAGAGCTTAAACCTCTGGTGCAAACCCTAGTTCAAACCCTCCTACAACCAAGCAAGCTATATAAATTGGTTCTTCTGAGTCAAAATATTTAGATGAGGAAATTTCATCCTCAGACTCTGATGTTAGTGCTCTTCCCAAAACCCAAATTCGAACTAGGGCTTCCCGTAGGAGAGAGGAGGCACAAATGAAAGAAGCAGAAATGAGAAAGGGGGAGGCTAAGAAGCAACTCCTAAGAGATCAAAACTAATTGGGCCAGCCGCCAATGTACCTCCAAAGTGAAGCCCTAGGCTTAGAAAAACATTTAGGGAGGAGATAGAAGCCCCAATGGGGTAGGTAAATGTTAAAGAAAAATATATTTTTGAAGAAGAAAATATCAGATTAGCAGAGCTTGCTGCCATTGTAGAACAGGTTGAGAATCAAGAGAAAGAAGAAAGTCAAGAACCCCTACAACAGGAACAAGATGAGAATCTAGAGCTCCTGCAACTAGAGAAGGAAGAACAACTAGAATCACTACAATTGGTTTTATTTGAACCATAAGAATTGGTGCCAGGGAATATTTTGGTAGGAACACATAAACCTCATGCCTTTTCATGGAATGATGTAGCTTTGAAACTATCTAGAGTGAAATGCAAAGAAAAGAGGAGGAATGGGAAAAGGAAAAATGCAAGCCACATGATGAGATTAAAAAGATAAATACATAGATTGAAGAAAAGAATGCATAAATTTCTTCCTTGAAGGAAAAGGTAGACAATGTGGTAGATTTAATACCAAAATGTTGGCATGCAAAACTCCTCCAAGAGTGTATGCCCTACATTTTAAGGAGAGAAATATTTCCTTTAAACTATCAAGGATTATTTTAAGTTTGAGTCCTCTTCACACTCCACATGAATTTTTCCAGGCTTATCAGTTTGCCCCTCCTGATGTTACAAATCTATTGTGTGAACTATATCTACATAATTACATGTTGTGTCTAATGATCATGATTGGAATCCCTTACTGTATATTGGAGACCTCCATTTAAGGGAATTTATGTCCTGGATTTAGAATGAAATTAGTTGGGGGTAGTAGTATAGAACTTACAAGGAAAGGGAATTTCATACTCCCTTGTCTATCAAGGTTGAATCTTGTAGCCTTGTAGATATTTTTTAGACATGGAATATAATTATTTACCACTCAAGCTACAAGAATATGATTATGCCTGTTAGAGAAGAGACATACAAGGAATATGAGAAGGTAGCCAAAACCATAGGGAAATCAATAATGGGATACTTAGCACATAGGTGGAATAGTTTTCTAGAACAATTGAAACAAGATAAACCCCACTCTTTACAGAACTATGTTGTAGCATGCAAAAGAGTTGACAGGTACATAAAGATTGGAAGGCTGAAACAACAGTTTTTGCTTCCATTAACATTTCAGCCACCTACACCATTGTGGCATGTGCCATATTACAAGTTTTACCAGTATGATATAGCTGCAGAAAGGGAAAGATGGAAAAGACTAGAGAACAAACAAGGATTCTACTAGGATCATAATTTAGACACTACAAAGATAGATGTGGGACAGCTGGTAGTTGGTGACTTTAAGAAACTAACTAGGCAAAAGAATAGTGCTCCTTCTACTAGAGCACTAGCAAAACGTTAGGTTGGGGGGAATGATGAGCCCAATTAATGGCTCAATTTTGATAGGGTCCATTATATATTTGTTGTTACCATCATAGACTTTGACACTTGGGTGTTGATATTTTCCTTAAAACCATAGACCTTGGACATAAGTTTATCCTTATGAATTTTAATTACATTATCATACTATGTGAATTATCTATGTTGATTTTACAAGTGATTGAATGAATGTTACTAAGGTAATTATAGATATTCAATTGCCTATGCATACTAATGTTATGATGATGTCAATGAAGCCTACCAAGTGGGAGAAAATCTTGTACGTTGGTTGATTACCAAGAAGCCAAGAAGTTGATCATTAAGAAGTAAAAGGTGAGAAAAATATCATCAGGGGAAATTCCTAATTCAAATAAAAGAGTGTAACTACTTTTTTAATGGTCATATTTTTTTGTTGAGAAAATCTAGGGAATGTGTTGTGCTAGATTCTCATTAGAGCAATTATCCTTTGACCAATTTAGCGCATGGATAACTTCCTCCATTATTTTCTATTCTTTCAATAAGTGGCATCGTCCTATTTTGATGAAATCGACTACCTAGGTAGTTAGGGTTAATCGATACTTTTTCTCTCTATAAATAATAGTCAGGTGCCCCTTTTGATAAGGTTGGATATTCAGAGTTTGTATTCACATTTTCCAATTTTAGTAATACAATCATATCACTGAGATGTACTTATGCTCTTAGAAATAATATGATATTTTGAGTTGTTGCACGTGAGTTAGTTTAAGGGAGACTCACCAAAGGTTGGTGAGAATTCCATCTATTTCATTTAAAATTTATTTTTTGTTTAGTAGTTAGTTTCAATTTCAGTGACTGTTTGTTCCTACAGCCACTTAAATTCTATTTTGTGACTGTTCCTATAGCTAAGGAAGACAAAGTATTTTTTTGTCTGTTTGCTGGGATTTTCATTTCTAGTCTAGTTGTTAATGCTTAGTGTAGATGTTGATTTATGCTCAATGTTTAAGTTGATTTCCTTCCAACATTTTATTTTTAGCATTATTTACTTCCTATTTTATGGATAAATAGATTAGATTCCTAGCGCACATATAGCACTAACCCATTTCAAGTTTACATCCTTGGGTTAAAAAATGAAATGCACCTTCATGATGAGTGAGATAGCTACTTAGTTCAGATGTTCAACATCTAATTCATAGCTCTAAGGGCTTAGTTACTAAACCCTTAAAGGAGGCTAACACCGAGACCTAGTGAGAGGATTACCAAGACAACCATAGATGGGGGTTAACATCTAATGAGAGACTGACAAGACAACCCATGTCAATACCATGCGATGACAATCTTCCCTATTGTAGTCTAGCATTCCCTAGTTGTTTGTTCTCCTTCTGATATGTGTGTTCCTCTAGAAGTGAAGTCAGTATTGTAAGTGTTGTATGTGTTATTGGTATGTTAGCAGTGTTGGGTTGGAGTCCATGTATAGCCCATGTTTATGTTATCATGTCTTATTGACTATCTATTTGTAGTGGTACCTTGTGTTATCTCCTAGCATGGAGGTGGACCTTAGAGTTCCACATGGTCAGGAGGTTGGTGCTTTTTCCTTCACTGGGTATCCTTGATGCATGTTCATGTGTGTGGAGGTTGTTCCTTGTGTAGAAGATTCCAGTTCCTATTCTAGTTTGAGAGGACTATAATTTATGTATATGTATTGGAATTTTATATCAGTGCATCTCTTATTGTAAACAAATGTATCCTTCCCACACGTACTCAAGGAAACATTGTTGTTAATGTTGTAATGTTGTAACTGATATTGATGAACTCTCTTGTAATGGATATTGTTAAGTGATGTATTTTGTATTTGTTAGCTATTTAGAAATGATCTTTAATGATGTTTATCCGATGACAAGTTATGGAAATACATATTGTAGAGTCATATAATGTTGTGATTTAAAATGAACTTTATTTGTTAGATTAAACATGTTATCATACGAGTTAATGAAATGAATCTAGTCTCTTGGTTGATAGTTATGTGAGTAGTTGTGCTGTAGAAAAATGCCCCCTTGTCATTTTCATGGTCTTTTAGGCCTTTCTTCACAATTTTTGATCTTTCTTGCTTTGATTTAATGTTGAAATGAGGCTTGAACATACACATTATGTCCTTAAAATTCAAATAATAACATCTTGTTAAGGTGAACATGTGAAGTGTTGTAAAACATTTATACACTTTTCTAGACTCTACTCATTACAATTCACCTAAAAATCACCTTTTCATCACTTATCAATTCCTATTTTGAAGTGTTGTAAAGTCTTGTAACAATATTTCACACTTTCCTAGGCATAATTTCACTATTTATACATTTCTTATGCTTTATTTGACCTCTTGATGCCCTTATAAGGATTAATTAAGTGTGTTTTTTAATATAAATCTGATAAATAACATTAAATGTGACTTAATTCCCAAAACCCATTTTCAAACCTAAGGTGGGAACCATTCGCCATTTGTGGTGAATGAGTCCCTCTTGGCTCTAAATTCAAAATATTTCAAATTTATTTTTACGTTTTTATTCAAAATTACTTGATGTCAGCCTATGATGAGGTTTAAATGGGGTACTAAGGCACAAGAGCATATAAATAAGTTTTTTCATCCTCATTTTATATCTCTCCTACAATCTCCTAACTCATTCAAGCATTCAACTTGCATTTGAGCACTTTGCATCCTATAATCAAGCATCAATCAAGCATTCAAGAGAATCCATTGACATCTTCAGATTTTCTTCAACAAGGGTTTGGTAATTTGATAGCATTTGCATGTTATTTGTTTATCATTCTCCTTCATTTCATTATTTCATTAAGGATTTGATTAGCAAAGTGGGATTTGACCAAGGCAAAGTCCTATAACCTAAACCTTAACCATTTTTCCCCTTTCACATTTGTGTTTGCAGACTTGTGTATGTAAATTTGACAAGCGTTTAGGTGTTCAAAAGTGGACAAGAATTCAACAAAAAATTTCAAGTAAACAACATCTTATTTCAAGCTTGGAGAAGACATTTTGTCTATTTTCTACATATTTGACTTTGCAAACCTGACAAGCAAACAACCTCAGATCTGGTGCAGCTATAGAATTGTCCCCTGATTTCTCAAAATTTTGGGAGAGGACTGATTCACCATTAGTGGTGAATGAGTCCCACCTTAAGGTTGGAAATCTTGGTTTTGTCAGATTCTAGATCCCAACACTCAGAAACATGTTCCCAATAGTTTTCATCATAAGCAGGACTGATTCACCATTAGTGGTGAATGAGTCCCACTAGTGATTTTCTATTACTTTAGATAGCATTTAGAAGATTCCATATTCGCCAATATTTTCCCAGGTGCACTCTGATTTAGTTTCTTTCTATTATGTTTTGAATTTTTTCATTAATAGTTCATTGTTTGCAAACATCACTATGTTTTCCAACATTGCATAAATCTTAGTTTTTGCACACATAATCAGTCAATTAGTTCACATAAATTCACTTAGATCATTTCATATAGTTCAAATAACATCATACATTGCATAATTTGAGTGAACCTAGCTTGATCTTTTGGCCCCTACTTTCTACTTTTAGGTGAAAAACCCTAGAAGTGTTAGAAAGATCTAGGGTGCCAAAAATCTATGGTTCATTTTGGTGAACCCGCATATTGAACACTTTAAATTTTTGATTTCAATTGCATCTTGCATCCTAGAATTCATTTGCATCAACATTCAATTAGGGTATTGATTTATTTTTGCATCTTATGGTTTCTTAATTTGCATTAGTGAAAGACTCGTTTAGATTTCATTTTTACATTGAAAAAACTAAAAATCTACATCTACATTCTTAATTGGCATCTGAAAAGCATTAGAATCACATTAAATTTTTGGCTTAAAAAAAATCTCTATCTGGGATCATTACATACCTAGGTGAATCAAATCTACATTTCAGACTACATTTCGGACATTTCATAATTCTTCCTATTTTTGTATCATTAGTTCTCTATTTGGGTTTGTAGGGGTCTTGTTATTTTCATTTTACACTCTGAATTACATTTGTATTCTTATCTCTTTTTAATTTTATGGTGTTGCCCCATTGATAATACTTTAGTGAGACGAATTTCTAGACTCATGGCTTCCCGCAATAGTACTTTCATTGTGGACCTTGGGATCTCAAGATCTCCTACTCCTAGTATGGAGAATGGTGCATTAGGCATGGACAATACCACTTTTATGCCTTCACCTTTCCATCCAATGAATTTTGACACACACAACAATTCCATCCTGCAAGAAAAGGTCATTAATATTCATGAGGATTTTGCACACTTACAACAAGACTTGTCCCTTGAAAACATTTCCTCCACTGCCATACCAACCATAAAAAACCTTCATCATTTGATTGAAAGTGATGATGGCTTACAAGTTATGAAAATAATTATTTAAGTTTTATTAATTTGACAAATATAGTCCTAAGCGAAGGACTACAGTTGTCTGGCATCATACCAGCCACCACTCCTCATGTTGCAATTAGTCTTGTAAAATATGCTCACAATTCAACTTCATTCCCTGGTTCTGTTGTAGATCTAATTCTCCATGCCTCTTAGTATTTATTGCCTCCTTCATGCATTTTCTCTTCCACCTCAAACAACACCCTAACCCTATCATTTTGCTCTTGTCTCGTTTTTCACCATGCAACAAAAATTTCCACGGCAAGGTCAAACCACTCCACCCGGATATAATGTTGTAGTATATGTAGAATCTGGCTTTTCTAAAGGATAGAAGTACTGGGTTTGAGAAATAGAGGTAAAGGAGACCCTACTGTGTTGCCACCGAACACTATAATTTGATTTTTTCCTTGATGGCCGGCCTGCGTTTATCCTAGGACCCTAAAGATACTACATTGAGTGGTTTTCAATAGCTATTATTCTCCCAGTCAGCTGTTGACTTTTGGTGCAGTAAAGTGCTTCCAGATTCATGACCCTAAAAGATAAACATTACTAACCGTACATTGTTGAAAAAATGCCGACCAGAAAGTAACTAATTTCATTTCATGTTAAGAGTCATTGTATGCTCAAGTGGATGTCAAAATTCTTGATTCACATCTACAGAATATTTTTATCGAAAACTTGCACACAAACCTTTAGAATAAGTTAACTATGATGAAATTCCCTTCGTTCATGGACTTATGCACAACCCTGTGTGAATATCATAACTTGGTTTCAAGTCGTGATTCAAAGTCCATTTCTAATCGAGCCGAGAAGTCTGAGCAAAGCAATCAAAACATGGAAAAATTTCACAAACTAAATAAAGGATTTTTATAGTTCAATCCACCTCCTCAACCGCAAACCCAACATGTTCAGAGTTAAGTGGCAACTATTAAAGTAGTAGTGCCTTATACCTATGGGGACCCGAAGAGACAATTTACTCCCTTACCTAATACCCTCCATAATACAATGAACCAATTTCTCTAGCAACAAATCATCACCTTTCCTACCGTCAAACCCCTTGATACCACAAAACCTTTACCACCCACCTTTAAACCAAATGCTTATTTCTATTTTCATCACCAAAATGGCCATGACACCGAGCAATGTAAGCATCTCAAACACTTAGTTCAAGACCTCAGTGATTAAGGCCATTTTTCCATTGTGGGTGTTAATGATCAAGGTAATAAGTATGTTGCACCCCCTAAACAAAATTTACAAATCTTTACCAATCCCATGCCTAAACACAATGTTTCATTTGTCAAGGCTAGTGAACCTTCAAACCCTCAAGTTATGAACATCAATACAAATAATGAACAACCTGATATAAATCCAAGTGTTTCCAAAGTTAATCCTATGGATGAACTTGTGGGTGTGATATGCATTATCCCTCGTAAGGGCCCAACCAACAAAACTCTTGATATCACTTTTTCTTCTAAAGATATACTTCAAAAACTTCTTGATGGTCTTCTTTACATAGTTGGTTGAATCTATGATAAGCCCACCAATGGGATATTAATAGATCTCGCCTATGGTTAGAATGTGATCATAGAATAATTTATAGTATTACACAATCTATATCAAGAAGACTATAATAAACCAACTACATGGATTAAAACATATACTGGTTTTGCGTGCCCTACAATTGGATTGATCATACTTCCCTTACAAATAGGACCCAAAACTTTGGAGGTCACATTTTCAATTATTCCACAATCATATCAATTTCATTTGCAGCTAGGCCACCCTTGGCTTCACTTAATGAAAGTGGTCCCTTCAGTTGTTCACAAGTGTTTGAAGTTTCCACGTGGCAATGAAATATTTACCATACACCATAGTGGCTTTAATCCATTATCATCTAAAAGTAATTTTTCCTTAGAATCATTTTGGCTAACACTTATGGAACCCATTACCCCCCATAAATATTTCTTTTTAATAACTTATCAAAAGTTCAAAGCCAAATGAATAATCGAATTGTCCCTTTGTAACATGTCCCCGTCCACTTCCACTTCTCTTATCATAGATGAAACCATGCTTCATCCTAAGTCTAACATTGAACAGACCATAAAACCTTATGAATAACCACCCTTATACACTTCCCCACCATCATTTAAACAACCAAGGGAAAATGAAACCAATCCTATCATACCCCCTCCCATTAAACAAGTGTACAAAGCCAAAGAGAAAGTGATTGACCCATCTTCTTCAGTTTCTTCCATTCTTCTTGCTTTGAAAGAAAAGGAACCTATAATGGATCAATTTTCTCTTACACCTCAACAAATTCAAAGTAAAATTAAACGCAACCACGGTGCTAGAGAGTGTAGGTGTCGTCATCGTCTCGCCATTGCCCAAATTCAGACTGACGTGCCTGCACAGTGTTTCTGTGGGTCAGTGGCATGGAATATATATCATGAAAATCCAATCTTGATGATGAGAAAGAGGAGGAGGAGATTGCAAAAATAGATGAAGAAGTACATAATGATCTAAACTCTTTATTTCCATCTACCATGAGCTTAAGTGATAAATCTTCTCAACCAAGTGAGGAACTTGGTACATCTCCTCGTTCGACACTTGTAATTCTTCCTCTGGACAGTCAACTGCCCTCACAATACACAAGCATGATTGGGAGGTGGATGACTTGTTAGATGGTTGACTTGCATTTTCCTTACTAGCCTTTTACATTTTTCCTTCTTTTTCTATTGTATTTGTGTATGGTGTTCCCCATGTATCATGTGTTTGATTTTTTCTCTCTCATCGTACACTTCTTCTATTTATACCTCTATTCTTCTATATGTTGTGCATTTCCTTTTTTGCATTTTTTTTGTTTTCCTTTTGGGGATGACGCAAAGAATTGAGATGCCCAATGTCTCTTCCATATTAACCCAAAAGGTCTTTTTTTTTTGTCTTGTTTTATCCTTTTGGGGATGACCAATGATTATATAAGGTCTTGGTGAGACAAATATCTTCATAGTTTTCTTTCTTTTTTTATTTGCGCTTGGTTTCTTTTGGATGATTCAAATCGATTCGACCAAAATGCTCTTCCATGTTGACCCAACGGACTTTCTTTTCTTTTGTTTTCGCTCTCTCTTTGTTGTCTTCGTCGATTCTATTTTGGGAATGACGTGATTCTGACTCTTTCATAAAAACATTGCGACTGACATCACATTTAAATCACTTAGATCCTTATGTGTTTGTGTTTTCCTTGGGCCATCCTTTTCTTTTTTCTCTTTTTGTTTGCCAGTGCTTTGCAAGACTTGATTCTGTTTCTTTCACCTTTGCTACTTTAAAAGTGATTTCTACGAGAATAGTGTAGGTTGTAAAGTGGGGGGGCATACATTAACAATTTCGCTGGCAGTTCTGTTGTGCCTTCATTTTCATGATGTGTTTGTCACTTTGTGGAAAACAATGGAGTGTGATATATTATAATTTGTAATCCATCGTAGCATATTGTTCATCTTGAATTCTCCTGACGTGGCCGCATTGCATCCCCTAAGTTGTGAATATTTTGTTCTTTGGGTTCTGGAAACATTGAACACAATGTTTCATTAGTAGACCATAGCATAAACTTAACAAGACTCCTTTGAACTTACTTTTACATTTTACATTTACATTTTGCATTTACACTTCCACTTTCCGCATACGCTTGCATACTATAATTTTACTCTTGTTCATGGGTTCTAAACATACTGGATCTACTTGTCATGAAGCATGAGCGCCATTTCCAATGGCACCATTGAACCCTCCGGGAGGTGCTTTGATATGGTTGAGCAGGAAGCCCATTCAACAGCATGACTTTCCCCATAGCCACCTTTTGTGTTTATGAGTGCATACCAACTAGCATATGTACTTTGATTTTTTGGGGATTTCTCACCCAATGGACCACCATGAGTTATGTCACCTCAGAGTGAGTATGTATTCACTTTTTCAAAATGGCTTAGATCTAATCCACAACTAGTTTGACACACAATTGAAGCTTAATCCAATTCTCTCTTTTCTTCACATGTGTTTTCCTTTGTTATTATGCTTAGTTTGCCATGGGATCTTCATCCTAGGGGCTTGATCGTCCCTCTTGATCGTTGTTATTCCATCTTGCTAACATAAGTGTATTCAGACCTTTCTCTAGATATGCATGGCTACTTTAGTGTGAGTTTGAAGCAAGTTCATTCTCTCACTAAAGTGGGGGCTAAATGTTTCATAGAAAAATGGCCCCTTGTCATTTTCATGGTCTTTAAGGCCTTTCTTCAAAAAAAATTATTTATCTTTCTTTGATTTGATGTTGCAATGAGGCTTGAACATACACATTTAACTCCTTAAAATTCAAATAATGACATCTTGTGAAGGTGTTGTGAAATGTTGTAAAACATTTCTACACTTTTCTAGACTCTACTCATTACAATTCATCTAAAAATCACCTTTTCATCACTTATCAAGTCCTATTTTGAAGTGTTATAAAGTCTTGAAACAAGATTTTACACTTTCCTAGGCATAATTTCACTATTTACACCTTTCTTGTGCTTTATTTGACCCCTTTATTCCCTTATAAGGCTTAATTAAGTGTGTTTTTGAATTTAAACCCAACAAATAACATTAAATGTGACTTAATTCCTGACACCCATTTTCAAGCCTAAGGTTGGACCCGTTCGCCATGGGTGGCGAATGAATCCCTCTTAGCTCTAAATTCAAAATAATTCAAATTTCCTTTCAAGTTTTTATTCAAAATTACTTGATGTCGGCCTATAATGAGGTTTAAATGGGTTACTAAGGCACAAGAGTGTATAAGTAAGTGATTTAATCCTCATTTTATATCTCTCCTACAATATTCTAACTCATTCAAGCATTCAACTTGCATTTGATAACTTTGTATCCTATAATCAAGCATCAATCAAGCATTCAAGAGCATCCATTGACATATCTTCACATTTTCTTCAACAAGGTTTTGGTAAGTTGATAGCATTTGCATGCTATTTTTTTTATCATTCTCCTTCATTTCATTATTTCATTAAGGGTTTGATTACCAAAGTGGGATTTGACCAAGGAAAATCCCTATAACCTAACCCTTAAACATTTTTCCCCTTTTGCATGTGTGTTTGCAGACTTGTGTATGCAGATTTTACAAGTGTTTAAGTGTTGAAAAGTGGACAAGAATTCTAAAAAGTGTTTCAAGTAAAAAGCATCTTATTTCAAGCTTGGAGAAGACATTCTATCCTTTTTCTACATATTTGACTTTGGCAACCCGACAAGCAGACAACCTCAGATCTGGTGCTATAGAATTGTCCCCTGATTTCTCAAAATTTTGGGAGAGGACTGATTCACCATCAGTGGTGAATGAGTCCCACCTTAAGGCTAGAAATCTAGGTCTTTCTAGATTCTAAATCCCAACACTCAGAAACCTATTCCCGACAGATTTCATTAGAAGCAGGATTGATTCGCCATTAGTGGTGAATGAGTTCCATTGGTGATTTTATGTGATTTCAAATAGCATTCAAAAGATTCTAGATTCTCCAATCTCTACCTAGGTGCACTCTGATTCAGTCTCTTTCTATTTTGTTTTGTATTTGTTCATTCATAGTTCATTTCTTGCAAACATCACTGTGTTTTCCAACATTGCATAAATCTTAGGTTTTGCACACATAATCAGTCAATCAATTCACATAACTTTACTTATATCATTTCATTTAGTTCAAATAACATCATACATTGCATAATTTGAGTGAACCTAGCTAGATCTATTGGCCCCTACTTTCGCCGTTTAGTTGAAAAAGCCTAGAAGTGATAGAAAGATCTAGGGTGCCAAAAATATATGGTTTAGTAGTGCAATAATGGAACCTTAGAAGACCTAGGATTGGATAATTATATGTTATGATTATGTTTAGCATTCCATTGTTATTTCTTTTAAAAAAAATTGTTCCATTAATGTGGCATAGTTGTGTTGTCCTCTAGGGTTCCTTGGCAGGACATTACACCTGGTATCAGACCTAGGTTCATACATTGGGTACTTTGGATACATATGAGCCCATTATGTAAGATAGTATTGTAACTTTAATAGTTAACCTTGAAGCTTTCATGTCAACTCTTCTTGATTATGCATTCCCTAGACCTCACCTTATGTTTGTTCGTGCTTGTACTCTTTCTCTCTTCTCTCTAGAAATTATAGCTATGTGGATTATGTGTATTCATATTTTGTGCCCGCCCTTTTTTATGTGAGCGATTGTTATATGATTCTAGGTGATATTTTTTTCTCTTGTAGTCATTTTTGGGTACCTATTGAATGTTAAGTATAGTGTTGAGTGTATGATTGAGCAATTTGTATGTATTCCCTAAAATGATGCTACCATGAATGCTCATACGACTAGAATTAATATGTATATGTAGTATGTTTACCTTCCTTATAACTAGTAGGATAACGTGCTTGTGTCCCACATAATAACTTGACTTAGAATTGATCGTAATGCATATGTGAATAAATTTGTTCAGTGAGCATATATTAGTTGAATGATGTGTTTCTCTCTCCCCTCTTTCTTTTCCAAGTTTGATATGAAATATAAAAGATGTTCATTTATGATGTGTTATATCCATTAGATGTACAGAGTTTACCTATATATGATACTATATGCAAAGGGATTGATTGTATAAATTTCACCTCTCAATAAGGAATTTAGAATTATCGGTTGCATTTATATTGTTAGGAAATATCATGGAGTATTAGAATTCACACATTTCAGAGCATGTAGTATAAATATGCATTGTAGATAGTATGTCTGAAAAATTTGATCATTTTTGTGTGATCTTACTTAATTGGCATATATGTGCATTGATTAATTGACAACTCTCCCTCTCTCTTCTCTCCATATCTAAAAATTAGATTCATAAGGACACTACTTAGGAATGCATTATACATCAATAGAGGCATTGAATGCTTAGTAAGGAATAAGATCTAAATTGCATAAAAAGAAAATGCTTATTTAGAAAGGAAATTTTGTATCTGAAAGTTTATGCATCGCATTTAGGACTCTATTTTTGAAAGTAAGTAGGTAGAACATCTTTGCATGGATAGAATAGGAAATTCTTATGAAATACTATATTATCATACTATGATATAACATAGGTTTTTAATAAGGAAAGGATAGTGTATTGCTTGTAAAGTGTGCATAGAAGTTTGAAATCATTCATGCATGTCCCTATTTGATTTGAAATTATGTATGTCCTTAGCTGCTGGAGAATCTATGGATTTTTAAATATTTAAATTAGAATGTTGATAGGAAATAAGTTGATGTGATATATGTTTGAAAATTAGTGTGATGATACTTGTAGAATAAATATACAAATAGAGTTATAGTATTTAATTTTCAAGAGGATAAGTGAGTAGATTTGTTTAAGATGTGTTGGGGAATTATCATAGATAATAGGAGTGATTATAATTTAGTATTTCTATTGGGTCTTGTTTATAAATCAGGTAATAAGGTTTTCCTAATGAAAATAATGATGTGACTAAAAAAATTTCCTGCTAATGTGCATGTCTTGTACTTGAGTTTTGAGTGAGGAACTGGGTGACTAAATTGTTTTGTGGCATTATGAAGATCATTCTATTTTTCTGCATCCTATGCATTATGCATTGTGAATGATATGGTGTAATAGTAAATCATAAATAGAGAATCTAAAATTAGTTTTCATTATATTTATGATCTTGTGAATGTAATTATTTTGTGAATTAGATATCTGAATGAACATTGGATAAGTGTTGAGTGTATACCTTGTCTAGGTGTGAAATATTGTATTTCTCTTTCTCTCTCTTGTATATGTTATTTACATAAAGGATACCACATAAACGCTAGTGTGTAAGGAAAATATTGTATTGCATTAAAACATAGTAAATGAATGTAAGTAGGAAACCATGATTGTTTGATTGCTATCCAAATTTGCTTAAGAGAGATCTATATTTATAACCCAATGGCCAAATGTGTCTAGTGTGCAATCTCTAGTGCGCTTAGGACAATGTGACCAGTCTTAGGTGTCGTGTAGCAGTTACTCCCTTTGGTGTGGCTCACATTAATCACCTCATTTTATGGTTATAGTTGGTATGGTTTTTTTCCAAGATATGATTTAAATTTTTGTTTTGTTATGTTGAGGGCTAGCATGATTTATTTCAATTTTCTTGTGCTAGGACTGGCCACCGAGCTCTTTTCTTTTCATTTATTTTGTGACACTTGTCATGTTTTGATTCATTATGGGTGTTGAATTGCTGGTATTTTTCGTGACTTAATGTTGAAATTGATAATTTCTCCTCTTGGGTATTCTTTTTCAAACTCTTATAGTGGTCATTCAATTTTTTTTGCATTGTTGGCCCTAGTTTTAGTTGCTAAGTGTTGTTTTTTTATCAGGTTCAGTTTGAACTTTTGATGGTGTGTTAAGGGAGAATACCACAGAGATTGGAGCCAATCATTTTGGGTAAATAGATGGTATAGTGTACATAGATTTGAATAAATTAAATATTTTTTCATGATGAGATACATTTGTTGCCTTATGATCATATGGCATGCTAGAGAAAAATTTGTTTGGGATAAAGAAGTTCACATAACATGTGAAAGTTACATGATAATGAATGATAGATTCTTCAACAAACGATCATGTAAGTTTTGTAGAGTTAATTAATATGTATACTAGTGTGGATTTTATTTGTATATGGTGGGTGTTAGAAGTTATAAACATATGTTGATGTTCTTTTCCTTTCCCCCTGGTTGAGACTTTATGTTCTAATTTTAGCGTGCTATATGAGAATATTGAATGAAAATCTTATCCTGCAAGGATGTCTGTTGGAGTGGTAGATTTTGGTAGGTGTTTGAGTGAATTAGTATGTTTCATTCTAACCTCACGACTTCCAGTAGTAAGTCGAATCTTTGAGGGGATGTAGTGCCCCTCCATGATTCACCCTTTTATGATGTTTATGTCAGAAGCTTGTGGATTCATTTTATGTCTCAAGTACTCTTGGATTGTGGTTAAAACATTTTATAATGACATTTGTATAGTACGTTACTATGTTAGATGTTGATTGGTCTTTGATTATTTTGATGATGATTATGACATGGTTATGAATATGCTAGAAATAGAATGTGTTACCTTATTTTGGAATGGTTTATGAGTATTGATGTTATGAGATGTTATTTGATATATTATATGATGCTTTTAAATGCTATTTAGGTGTGTATGCTTACACTGCATTCTTCTTTGGTAACTGTACAAAGTGACTTCATCACTGCGTATTACCTTGGAGATTTACGTTTGAAATTTGTTGGAAATGCTTTATGCATAGTATTTGAAGCTTTTTTTTGGTGTTTGATGAACATGCATTAGGTTTGGTATTCATGCTTCCTCTCTCTACGTGCTTACTGCCTTAAACAATGCTTTAGGGTATTGGGCATTCTTAGTAGAAACTGCCTGTTGTGAATTCATTCCCTGTGTCTATTTTTTCTTATATTGCATAATACGAGCTTATATCATGGGCTGCGAATTTATTTCGATAGTTATATTTTTTTGGTTTGGCATTCGCTATTTTGGTATTGCTCTTTTAATTTAATGAAAATGCTTAATAACTGGTAAATGTATATAATGTTGATACTCGCTATATATATATTCCATGAATATGTGTGTGCCTGTAATTTGATACCTTGTATGGTGTTTATATTTCAATGTATATAAAGATAAAGATTGGTATTCAATTATATATATGTGTATATATATATATATATATATATGTCTGTGTGTGTGTGTGTATATATGTATATATGTATATGTGTGTGTGAATACATATATATCCCATTATAAATAGATATAAAGTACTAAAAACTACATTCTATTAATATTATATATATAGGTTATAGTAAAAGAATAAATTTCTGTTTATGTGAGTTAATTGGTTATGTGGATGAGTGAATTGAAAATAAAATTAAATAGGGAAAAGTTGATCTACTTATACTTAGAAAATTGAAGGAATTGATTAAATCAAAGTTAATTAGATTATCATTTTTATTAATGAATGTTGAGTTCTTTTATAATAATTCAATAGTTAAATTGTAAATAAAGTATGAAATTAGTTATTAGAATAATTGTTGATATAGTTAATTATGAATTATTGTGTTAAATGATCTTTAAGTGAATAATGTGGAGATAATGTCTTATTTGGAGTATTTTATGGTTGTATTGCTTAAATAATTATTCGCTTTGAATTTATGGCCTGGAGTGTGATTGATAATTAATATTTTGGGTGAGTTATTTGCTGCTTTCAAGGCCCAACCCCGAAAGTTAGAGGAGCAATTTTAGTGTATGGTTTCGGCATGTTCACCTTTGGAAGCAATGACACGCCTTGGCACAAAAAGAAAATAATCTCTGTATCGTGGCATAGATTTCGTGACTTTACGTGGTAAGAGTTGTCAATTCTTGGTAATTCATTTTTGTATCTCGCTGCATTATGTTATGTGCATGAAAATGTCTTTCTTGATGTGTAAGGTTTACTAGTTGAAAGTAGAGGGAGTTGCTCTCAATGGGGGCATGAACCCAAAATGGTGTCTAGGACAATCCATTTGAGAGTTTCTTAATCTAGTGATAACTTTAATAATGAATTAGGGGGATGGGTAGAATTCAAATTAAACAAGATAATGGATGGCTCACCCATGCCTATAGTGCTCGTTTAGGCTAAGGATGGGTTGAGAAGGCTTGGTTGGAAAGAATAACTTCCTTGTCCTCATGAAAGGAATGTTGGTTCTGCATGTGTCATCCTATGGGGTCAGGTCCTAGTGAGAGACTTACCAAGACAACCATAGATGGGGGTCAGTGTCTAGTGAGAGACTGTCAGCACAACCCATGTTAGGACCATGCGATGACACTCTTCCCTATTGCAGTCTAGCATTCCCTAGTTGTATGTTCTATTTTTTATGGATGTGTGCCTCTAGAAGTGAAGTCAGTATTGTAAGTGTTGTACGCGTTATTGGTATGTTAGCAGTGTTGTTTTGGAGTCCATTTATAGCCCTTGTTTATGTTAGCTTGTTGTCTTCTTGACTGTTTGTTTGTAGCATGACCTTTTTTTATCTCCTAACATGGGGGGTTTACCTTAGGGTTCCACATGGTTGGGAGGTTGGTGATTTTTTTTCCATTGTGTATCCTTGTTGTGTGTTCTTGTGTGTGGAGGTTGTTCCTTGTGTAGCAGATTCCAGTTCCTGTTCCTCTTTGAGAGGACTATCATTTATGTATATGTATTGGAATTGTATATAAGTGTATCTCTTATTATAACTAGATCTATCCTTCCCACATGTACTTAGGGAAACATTGTTGTTAACGTTGTAATGTTGTAACTAATATTGATGAATGCGCTTGTACTGGATATTGTTAAGTGACGTATTTTTTATATGCTAGCTATTTAGAAATGATTTTTAATGATGTTTATCCAATGACAAGTTATGGAAATACATATTGTAGAATCATATAATGTTGTGATTGAAAATGAACTTTATTTTTTAGATTAAACATGTGATCGTAGTAGTTAATGAAATGAATCTAGTCTCTTGGTTGATAGTTATGTGAGTAGCGTAGTCATGGAACCTTAGAGAACCAAGGATTAGATTATATGTTATGATTTTGTTTTACATTCCATTGTTGTTTCTTTTTTAAAAATAAAATTGTTCCATTAATGTGGCATATTTGTGTTGTCCTCTATGGTTCCTTGGCGGGGAGTTACATATAGAATGTGAGCGTGATATTATTTAAATCCTTTCGATATATAGCATATTATCAATGAGAATGAAATAAAATATTATCGAATTCCAAAATGAGATCATAATATATTTATTTCCACCGAATATAAATACCATACTATCGCTAAAATGAAAATAGGATATATATTTAATTTTAATTGGCATACATTATACTATCAATAAAATGAAATCAAATTAAAAAAAATTCAATGCCTAAAATCGCATATCTCTATTCACCAAGATATAATACAATATGTAAATATAGGTATCATATTAATAATAAAAAAATGAGATCATATATTATTTAATTCCAACACCATTTGCTAAACCTAGAGGTATGTTGTGAAGGCAGTAAGGAGCACCCGTAATGTTTAGGGTGCGGCACAACCCCGCCTCCTGGCTGGTTCTGTTGAGATCCCAATCCCTGCTGAATATTACGATAATAGATGCTGGCGTAAAATGGTTTGAGCAGGGTATTCAATAAACTTCAAGCAAAAGCATAGAACAAGCAATTGATGTTATCCCATAATGCAAGCATGGTAAATGAATGCAAAAAGGCGCGTCTGAGCTGAAGTCCCCAGAACCGGTTCTGTGGAATACCATGATAACATGATGGTGAGCAACGCCATCATCTCCAGTACCTAAGAAAACTTCAGAAAATGCAAATGGTAGGTAGCCCTGAACTCCCAAGTGCCATACGCATCCTGTATATTGATTTCGCGCTGGCGTAACTTTCCTGGCGACATGTTTTAGAAATATCGTTATAATGCGCACTCAATTGTTTTGGCAGCTGACCTCAACAAGCGCACGGAACGAGCGCAAAATGCCAAACGACGATGGAGCAGTTTCGAAACATCTAAAGAAAAGCCCACACCTGGAAAACGCAAAAGATTTATAAGGTATATTTCTGCCATGTTAATAGATTGGGATCATTGAAAGGTCACTCTGTGGGTAAACCAATGCACCAAAATGTAATCAGCTAGCATAAATAATGTCCTATCATGGAATGTAGTGGTTGCAAGATATGGTCAAATTGAATTTGTTAAAATGTAAGTTAAATCTATGTTCAGAGGAGGTGGACATAGGAACTATGCTTGACAAGATGAGACACTAAATTATAGACCTCCATACCAAAAACACATATTAATTTTCAAGGATGATGATACTTTAAAAGAAAAGGGTATCCAACTAAATCAATGATCTCAAAAAAAAGTACAAAATACAAGGAAAATCATGTACAATTAAATGCAAGAATATTCTTTTGAAATACTATAGGAAATCATATGCCACTATTGCAAGCATATATTTCTCTCCAATAGCGGCATTAAAGAATAGGTCTAAATCCTAATAGAAGTTCAAAAACTCCAGATATTGCAATTTATAGTAAAAAAGACAAGTTTTGAGTATCGTACCCGAGAGAAGCATATTGAATTGATCATAGAACAATCTCCTTGATTAATAGGGCAAGTTGTAACTAGTGATATTCCATGCCAAAGAAAATTTTCAACATTTTGCAACCCATTCCATACCTTCCACTAAGAATGTGATCAATTCCTCATATTTTGTGAGATTTCCAATAGTATCCATCTGACCACTCATTTTGTAGAACATATCATAATAGTGTGTCATATTGGCATTCTCTCCCCCCCCTTCGTACCCTATTCTCCTGTATCTCTCTGAAGTAGAAAGGAGAAGGATGTCTATTGTATGGGAAATCCCAACTGACTAGAGAACAAATTATATTTAGCTTTAATTTATTAGATTAACTTTCCTGACACAAGCAATAGTTAATTATAAATTAGTTGATTATTTATATATTTATTTATTTATCAAAATATACCTTTTTCTTAACAAATTATTTTAATGCATAAGACATCCAATTAGCATTTATCAAAAAATTTAAATTAAATTAAACCAAATCCTAGAACAATTACCTGACTACTAACCAAGGTCAAAAGAAAAACTTCAAGCAACACTAACTGACCACTGACAAAACTAACAAGGTATCAACTTAATACTCATCCTCTTCAAGGATGATGGCTAGGGTAGGGGACCAAGCGCTATCTCCGATCAAATAATCCATTGGGTTTCAAGGCATGCTCAAACTTGTCTATTTAGGTGGAATCGATGCCTAGTACTTGCAACCTGTAATACACAAAACGGATGCGCATATACATACATATATAAATGGGCATATTATGAAAGGGAATCGTAGTGTCAGAGGGTACTCACAAGTGAGTGATGCAACACTGTCCCTTTCACCCGAAAACATCAGTAAGAACAACACCAAGTAATCAAATCAATTGCTTAACATCATTAGCACATACCTTTAAATATCCCTGTTATTTTATTTTCATCTCCAAGCTCCAAAGCCAAACTACCTACACATCCATGATGAGAATGGAGGGGCACTACAAAGAAGTTGGAGGAAATTTAAAAAGGTGAAGGAACCAGCAATGATCTTAAGAAAGGAATGAAAGATAAACTGAAGAAAATACCTAGCTACTCACTGAAAGCTAAGATTGAAAGAGGGTATGTGCAAAATCATGATGGGCCAAAAAGTGGCGATATGATAGGTATGTGTAGGGTATGTGGCTGACAACATTTTTTTACCCAAAATTGACAAAATGAAAAGGGTTTTTAAACGATATTCTCAGCTTTTCACCAATATAAATTATGCTTTACTTTGAATTTAATTAATTATTATTATTCATTTTTTATTTGAATTACTACTAAAGTCCTGCATGATAGGCTGATTGAAAAACATTTATAGCTTTCAAACGGTATCACATTTTTTGAATCTAAAACATGCATCACATTCTATGTTTTGCATGTTATAGGATTTTTAAAAAAAATGAATTTCATGAAGTTTTGACCAAGTTAAGGTGGTTAGACATATGAGTTTTAATATTTGTAATAAAAAATTCATATTTAATTATTTACTTGGAAAAATATTACAAAAAAATATGCATCACATCTAGACGTGAGTCCTCTACTTATATCTAAAATATTATAAAAAAATATTATCATTTTATTGTGGTTAGGGTGGTCAAGCAGACACCTACTTCTTATTTTTCCCCGGAATTTAAGTACTATTGTGATTGAAATTCTCAAATTTTCACCAAATAGGTTTTAAAAAAAAAAAAATCTAATAGTTTAGAAACTACATTCAATTTGCTACAAATTTTATTCTTATATATTTTTGAAATAATATAGATAACTTATTCAAATTTTTAAATCAAGTTGTCTAACTTTGATTTTTCTGAATTTTTCACTACTTAAGGGCCTATTTTTTTCTTGATGATCCTGCACATATCTAGGAGATGGTGAAAAAATAAGAAACAATATTACTACCTTGGAGGAATCCATTGGTAATATAACTATTGTCATGGATGGGATCATGCAACATGCAATTTTTGGTACTATGTTTGGAAAATCCAAGATAAATAAAATTAATAGGAAATTTGGGAAAGAGCAAGAGGAAATGACTCAGATGACACTAGAGACTGACAATGAGAAGGAGAAGGACTAAAAGATTTCTATTGACATCCTAAAGATAAATTGGGAGCTCATTAGCTCCTCTAAAAATTAATTATTTCAGCTTCAATTTTGTTAGTTGTTTTGGAATCTTTCTAGTCTAATTGCCTAGTCCTTTCTAATACTTTGTGCATTATGTTAATCTAAGGTCTATGTGCCTCCTTTTATCTATTTTTGTCAGTTAGGCTTGGCTCACCTCTATTCCATTATTTTTTCTCTTAAACTCTTGAATTCAAGAGCCCTTCCCATGCTTTTAATATCAAAACTATTTTTAAAAATAGAATAAACTTAACCATGAATATTATGAAATATTCATGATAGATAAATTTGTATGTTAAAAATACATGTGTAAATTCATAGTTTATAGTACTTCAACAAACTATATCTTCCCAACTGAATCTATGCTACATAAGTGTGATCAAAAGGAGAATTATTAAAGTTACCCCTTTAATGGTGCTTGACCTCTAGACCAGCCAACAACTAGCATCCAGTTTCTTTTTGTTCCATGAGATCTCTTGTGATTTTAAAATTTGTAAGTGAGGAGTACATAGCATATGATGTATCTCACACATTTTAGCTCTTGTCTTAATTTATTCTTTGTGTCTAAAATATTATTAAGTAAATAAACAATATATAGTTTATCAATTTAGAGATAAGGAAGGCATGTTCACATGAAGTAAATATCATATATGTATTCAAAGAAGTTTGGAATAAAGTATTAGATTTATATAGTAAATAATCATAAATAGAGTGCATTATAAACATTAGATATAAGGACAATTATGTTGAAGAAATAATCATTAAATAATTTTAAATTTATCTTATTAATAATGTTTTTAATTTAAAAAGATGTACATATTCACATTCCATTTTTAATTAGATACTTATTTTTAAATGTTAGTATGCCTATAGTGTTTCATCTCAATTTTACATACTTGGTGATATTTAACTAATTCTACACAATACCATTTATAAAATCATGATGAAAATAAAATTCTTATTACATACATGCCTTCAATATTATTTGAACTTTACACCAA
>VDFB02001918.1:0-41739 GCA_007258455.2 Sequoia sempervirens
TTCCCCATTATTTGTTTCCTTGAGATGTCTTTTGCATTGCATTCTTGGGATGAATGGCTACATGTCTGCAAGTTTTTATGTCTACAGGATGTCATTTGACCAATTTTCAAAGCCAATTCCAAAGCTTACTTGGCCATTTTTTTTCCCGAAAGCAGTTTTGATGAGAACCTATTTCAAATTTCCACTCCACATGCCTTCAGAGGTTGTCTCATATCAGTTTGAGCCTGAAAGTTGTATGAAAACAAAATATTTTTTTTTAGCTGGGCACACATGGGAACCCGACATGCTTCACTCAGTTCTAAAGATATAAGTGTTGCAATGTTGTATTCAAGGGTAGATAAGTGATAATACTGATCAAATCAAAGAGAGATCAAATGACGATAAATTATTGGAATTTGTGTATCTATATGGCAAGCATCAAGCATCAAGGAACCAACCTCAGAGTTTGAGGATCTATATATGGTCAATTGCTAGTAATGAATGGTTAATTGCAAACAATTAAAAGTTTGGATGTGGAAACTGACAAATTGTTATATATGGCCAAATTCATTAGTGTCTCACATTAATTCTCATTTGTTTCTTTCGAAGAAGATATACTCGAGCATGAGAAGAAATTGGCTCATGAAGATTCAAAAGTCCCCTAACATTTAGGACGATGCCAATTACATGATTACAAGATAGAATTACCTTTGTTGCATCTTAGTTCAACAACTAATGCAATAAGTGAAGATTTACACATCTTGTATGGTAAAGGCTTGAAAGGGGAATATCTCAATATTAAGGTGAAATCCAACGAGTAAGGTGTGAAATCAATAATGTTATTACTGAAATTGTTGTGTGTGAAGGGTGAGCGTAATTTGCAAGTGAATTTAACAACAGAAAAATCAAGAGGAAGTCAACGTTGTCAAAAGCAGCCAGAAGGAAAGCACTGTGCCTAGCCAATGCATAAGGTAGATCTATTAAAAGATCTTGAAAAAAATTCCAAGAAAATTCAAATTGTGCCATCACTGCAAAGTATAGGCACAAAAGGCATATTTCATTGAAATTATTTAGAGACTTTTAGGAAAATGAGGCAGGGCATGGCACATTCACTAGAATATAAAAGCTAAAATATATTTTTTGAATTCTTTTGAAATGAAAGAAACAAAGTATGGGGATCAAAATGAATGTAATGATTGCAGCGGTATGTACCAAATGAGATCTGTTGAATGGATTTTGAAACATTAGAGAAAATGCATTTAGCATTCATGGTTCCCAATCCACAAGACTCATGCACCTACAGGAGGGCTCCAAAACACAATTCAAAACATCATCAAGTGGATTGGTTGATGGAACTCAAACACAAAATGGTGCGAGCCAAGCACAAAATAATGAACAAAATGAACATTTTAAGAGGCAGCCATGCCAGCTAAGAGAGGGAGGAGTGTGCCCAAATAGACATATATGCACAATTGGAAGCATAGGTAGAAGAACGCGAGTTTGTGTGACCAATTTTCAAAGAATGTGGTTTTATGTATCATGATTGTAGGATACTCACAAAGCAGATTTGAAAAATCTTCTAAAACTTTCAAATAAATGCAAGAGGCTCGATGCTATTGAGCACTAGGCATAAGAGACAAAGAGGATGACATGTAATATGCTCTATTGATGAATATTTTAGAAAGTTTCAAATAGACGAATTGAGTAACCACCATGCCAAACAAAGCAAATAGAGTTGGCTCCAGGGTACACCAAGATGAATATGTTGGAAGGCCTTTAGAAACTTGAAAGCAATATGGTTGGAAGGTGAGTACACATTTCCATCAAACATGGTGTGGTTGGGCACAACAAATAGAAGGTGTAGATACCCATCAAAGCAATAAAATGTGCAACCATCAAAATCAAATACAAGAAAAAAGAATACCAAATAAAATGGGACACCATTATGACTGTCCACACACAAAATAGATCTGTTGAAAAGTTCTTAGTAACTTTTAGGTAGATGTAGAAGGAAAATCAATATGGTGGCTGTAATTTACATGCAATGGATTAATAAAGAACTTTAGAAACTCTCAAGTAAACAAAGGTTAACATTTGAAGAAAATCTGCTTTATCAACAAACAAACAAAAATGATAACCCTCTCATTGTTAAGAATAACCAGCAGTTTGAAAGCACCTGATGTATGCAATAGTAGATTGGTTGAAAAGATTCTTGAAGTTTCACAACACAATAAGAAACAGGGGCGCCATGGGCAAGGAAAGGTACACCACAATGATTGCAGGGTATTCACCAAGTGAATATATGGATTCATCAAAGTAGAAAAATTGGCAATGCAAGAGGTGCAGACAGAGAACACACCATAAAAGGATATGCTGAAAATGCTATAGAGACCTCCAAGTAGGTGTGTTTGGTATTTACAAGGGGACTCCATCGAATACATCAATATGAAAATGACTAGGGTGTGTGGCTTGTTAGTCAAGGGCTCACAAACAAATGTAAACCTCAAGGAATGTCATCACATATTCACAAAATGGAGGCATGGAAAAGACATAATCAACTCTCAAGAAAACACATTGTGAGAAGAGACTCCAACA
This sequence comes from Sequoia sempervirens, assembly GCA_007258455.2. Lineage (NCBI taxonomy): Eukaryota > Viridiplantae > Streptophyta > Pinopsida > Cupressales > Cupressaceae > Sequoia > Sequoia sempervirens. The sequence continues at coordinate 2,575 of VDFB02001918.1, forward strand.
TTGTATTGAGAGGGCAGGAAGATGGAGTTGTTGAAAATGATTTAAGAAAATTTAAAGTGAATGATAGGAGAAACTCATGTGCATAATGATGGCATGATAAGCCACCAAAGTGCAATATAAAGGGACATAGATTTGGTGAGAAGGCATTAGAAACCTTCAAGCAAGCACAAAGAATGATGGAGGACATTAGATGGAAGAATGCCATGCCCAAGCTACACAAAATGGATATTTTGAAAAGGCTATAGAAACTTTCAAGCATCTAACAAAACAAAGGCGCTAAAGGGAAGGATAAAGCACACAATGTATATATAGAATGAACCAACTTTAGAAACTTTCAAAGAAAATATGAAGATATAACTGCCATCACACAAAATGAGGGAACACCAATATTGCTGGCATATGTGCACCATAGATATGTTCAAAGGGGTCATTTTGATTCTGCAAATGGATGTATGCATGTTGGAAGTCGTCAATCCACACTACAAGGGGGCAGCCAGTGCTATGAATGGAGAAGCATATTCCATTGAGCTTGCAGAGTGGTGCCACCATTTTCACAAAAGAAATTACAGATGCATGAAATGAAGGAGATTAGGGCACACAAGATGCATAAACAATATCAACAACTGGGAACTGAGATCAAAATCCAGCCAAATCTGGGTCGTCCCCAACTATTTTGCAATTAGAAGTTGCTCGCCCTTTAAGTCCCACTAGATAGTGGGCTAGTGCCACATGGTGGGTGGGCCCGGGTGGTCTTCAACACACAAGTTAAGTCTTCCTAAAGATGCCTGATGTATTAATTTTAAAAGCTTATTTTCTTTTTATAAAAGAATAATTAAAAATTGTTTCTGTGAAGGATTTTGAACAAGCCCATTTTAGATGGTCTTACAAAATATTTCAAGGAGGTAAAAGGGTGTGTGGGGCCTGATGTTTTCTTTAAGAAAAAAAAGAAATTCATGCTAAAACATGGGTAAATAAAGGTAAGGACCTTTATTAAATCTTATGTGGGTAGAGATATATTTTAAATATTAAGTATGAAGGGTGGAGCCCACTGAAGTTAAAAGATTATTATTATGGGTCTCTTTTATAAAAGTTTAAAGCCTTATTTGCTGAAAGTGAAAATAAGGCAAAGCAAGGTGAAATATTTTAAGGGTGGAAGTAAAATGCCCAGAATGTTTTAAATAAAGAATTTTTATCTGCTAGAAATAAATTACACTTGAAGTGTACTGCATAGGGACTTTTGTGAAATATTAAAGTTAGAAAACTTTAATATGTGGAGAAAAATATAAAGTGCAGTAAGCAAACAAAGGAAAAAATGAGCTTTCCACGGGAAAACAGGGAGATATTTTGCAGCTGTTAGTAAATGAAATTCATCACATGGCATATTTTTCTGCTGAAGAACAATATACATCAAAGGCAAGTGAAGAGGAAAATTCAGTTACAGAGAGATGAGAGAGGCTTTGAGAAAATTTGTTGATCAATGGTGAAGAGGATTCTAGATGGCATCTCTGGATCAACTTGAGGGCTTCTTGTGAATCTTCTCTTCTTCTTATATTCTCTTCTTTTCTCATTGGCTAGGATTAAGTTCTAGGTTCTGGGGTTTTGTACGAGGATGGGGTAGATAGAGAATTAAAAATTTTGAGTCATTTCTTGAGTCTGTAAGCTGTAATTTTTTTTATTTCATGGCAAATACAGCCAGTTTATGCAAATAAATCATGAAAGTGTGTCCACATTCATGAATATCTTCAAATTGTCTCCATACTTGTACAATTTAATCATATGAATTCAGTAATACAAAGTATCTTTGAGTTTTTCATCTCAAATTTCATGAGATTGTGCTATTTGTTTATGGGTCTATTTCAAAGAAATGGTTAAATACTTTGAGCAGATAACAGTGATTTCAAGTGTGTAGGTTGGATTTGGTAAGGAGAGTTTGATTGATAACAGGAGTGGGATTGTTGGTGTAATACACTAACAATTGATGCAAGGCATTAACAATTTAAATCCACTGGTTGAATGGCATTTGTTGATGAATTATTTTTATGTGTTTGACTCCATGGCCTAGAATTAGGCATTGATTTATCTTGCAGCTTAGTGCATCTCAGAAACATTTTATAAATTAAAAACCATTTTAAATCCCTATGTGTTATAGTGTCATGGTTATCTCATGCTCCAAATAGTTGATATTACTGATGAACAACCAATTCTCTATGGTATTATCCTATTATGTTGAGCTATTAAATGAGATTATTTTTTGTTGTTAAGGGATCTCCCTCCTAGGTCTTGTAGAGCCCGAAGTGTAGGAGGCTTTTTAAAGTCCTCCAGGTCCTTCGAGCTTCCCTTGATTAGGATTGGCAATTCCATAGGTAGATTAGAAGACAAACCTGGTTGCAGTAGAAAAAACAAACCAACATGTTGGAGGACCAACAAAATCTTAGGTTGGGGGGAGTGATGAGTCTAGTTTTTGGCTCAATTTTGGTAGATTTTATTATCCATTTGTTGTTGTTGTTATAGACTTTGATACCTGGATGTTGACCTTTTTATGATATTTCCTCAAAATCATAGATATTGGGCATGAATTTATTTTTGTAACCTTTAAAATGGCATTGACATTCTATATGAACTATCTATGTTAATTTTACATGTGGATTAATTAATGTTGCTTTAAGATAGTTATAGATATCCAATTATTGTGTGTACTAATATTGTTATGCAAATATAATTAGAGCCTACAAAATTGAGGAAGATTCTGCTTGTTAGTCATTTTCCATAAAGGTCAAAAAGGTGATCATTCAAAGGTCAATGGAGGGAAGATTCTCAATGGAGGGAGATTCCTTGTTTAAATCGAAGAATTATAACCACCTTTTAAATGGTCTTAATTTTTTGTTGAGCGAATATAGGAGTTACTGTTGTGCTAGATCTATGTTAAGGAAAACATGCTTGACTAGATTCCATGCATGAATAACCTTCTCTCCACTTTCCTCCTCTCCACTTTCTATGGTTTCCCTAAAGTGGCATCCTCCTAATCTATTGGAGTTGACCACCGTGCTAGGTAGTTAGTTGGTAGTTTTTCTTCCTATAAATAAGACTCAAATGTTCATTCTTAGAACATTGATTAATCTGATGATGTACTCACATTCTTAGTTTTTCAGTAATATAGTTATGTTGTTCGATTGTACTCATGCTTCCCAATGAATAAAATGAAGTTATAAGTTTGTGCATCCAAGTTTACATTTTTCTTAAGGGATACTCATCCAAGGGGTCCCACTTGGTGAGCATTCCATCCTTTAGTTTAGTTAGTACTTTATGTTCAACAATTAGTTAATAATCTAGTACTGTCTATTCCTGCAACCACTAGAATTCCATTTTGTGACTACTCCTGCAACCAAAGCAGACAAAGTAGTTTCCTATTTTTTTCTCAGATTTTCAATTTTGTCATGCATTTCAGCTTAGTATAGTTCTTGGTTGATGTTCAGGACTTATATTACTTCTTTCCAATCAATTTACTTCCAACATCATGTCTTTCTTATCTGTAGAATGAATATGGCTACTTTTGATTCCTAGTGCACATATTGTGTTGACCCATTTCAAGTATACATCCTTGGGTTGACAAGTTAAATGCACCTTCATGATGATTGAGATAGCTATTCAGATTAGATGTCCAATATTTGAATCAAAGTTGTAAGGGCTTAGCTGTTGAATCATCATAGGAGTCCTACAAGGAATAAAAGAAATTTTATACCAATGAGTTATCATATGGTAAAGTGAGGTCACTTGATATTGACAAAGCCCAATTATCCCAATTATTCATCAATCCCAAAATAGGACATACGATAAATGTGTGGAACCCAAAATTTTCAATAGAGGCATATTATCTAATTTTGAGAGACGTTGGTTGATGGTTTTTGATAAACTACCCAACAACAATCTTGACACCCCTCAATATTTTCTCTAAAAAATTACATGCCTAGTTTTTCCTAGGGAGGCATGTCAATTACTTTGACATGTGAGATTTCTAGGGTGTGGGTAGAGGGATGCCAAAGGATAGACCTAGAGCACACTGAATCACCTCAATTATTCCTTCTCCACCTATTACTACCTCGACTCTAGTACCTTATCTTGAGATTGCTTTAGATGCAGTGAGTCAAAGCATTTTTTCCTTACATTTATTGAGTGATCATTTGATCACACATAACCATCATGTTGCACAGCCACATGGCAGTGCATCCCATCATCATGGTGATGCACTTGATACATCCCAACATTATGGTGATGCACTTGTTACATCAGCCCTGACTAGTACACCATCCTCTTCGACACATATTTGTGTGCCCCATTATTGCATGACATGCCATAATTTATGTTTGGGTCCTCTTTGACAATCCACTGAGGCTTGCATAGACACATCTAACTATGAGGTCCATGATATGTTAGATGTAGGAGTTGATATAACATATAGTTGACCATTTCCAAGAGAGACATCAACTGCCAGAGATAGTGTGGGAGCACCAATAAGACTTAAAGTATTTTCATAATGTGTTTTATCTAAATTCATTCATATTTTATAAGAGATATTTGTACTAATATATGTTTATGTATTAGAATCTTTAATAGTTGCTAACAAAGGACCAAATTTCTCAAGTGTAGGAGGCTACACAATCGAACATTTCATTTGTCCTAGGGACTCAGTATATGATATCATTTAAATTGTTATTTAGATGTTAATTTTTGAAATCTATTATGTTTAAATACATGTACTACATAGATTGACAGTATAATGTAATCTTATCTTTTTATGTAGCAACCTAGTACTTTTACACCCATTTTGACTGAGATTGACCCATTAGAAGAAGCCACACGACAAGTATATGCTTTTTTTATATTCTTGACATTATGATTATATGTGCATGTGTATTTAAATTGTGTTACATTCTTGTTATTTTTTATATAGGAAACCATCTTAGCTGCTTCATCCACCATGAGCCCGTCTAGTGTAGAAGCATCACAACAGGTATGTGTTTATTTTATATTGCAGATATTTATGTTTAGATAGGAGTAGATATATGTTTAGTAAATATGATTATTTGTCAACAATTATATGTTAATTCGTATTATTTATATTTTACTTTCTATAGTCCTATGCTTGATTCAACAATGTGATGAGTGTGGGACCATTTCTTAATATGAGGACTTCTGATTGTCCTAAGGGACAATCTTATGCAAAACATCTTGCAGAAAAGAGAATGAGACTTGAGATAAACAAGAATTTCTTTTTGATATAATATAGTTCAATATAGTGATTTTGATGTTAAATTCATAATTTATAAATTATAGTATACAAGTTTGTATTTACTAGTCTATCTTCTCAACCATTCACATAATTAATCTAATTTGTGGTGTAAATTGTTATTGTGTAGGAAGATTTAGAGAAATTAAGTTCTTAGAGGAGGCTTAGTTTTTATGGTCTAGCATAGGATTAGGATTTGGTATAGATTGATATGTGTTTAGGGTTTGATAGATCTTAAGATGGCATATATGTCACAATTTGTAAAACTTGTAAAAAAAAATTGAGTAGGTGTCTATGCCAAATTTGTATATGCACAAACACAATTATTCTACATTTTGATCAATATATAAGAATTGATATTTGATCTAATTTTGTCCTCGTGTGCATGTCTTTCTACTTTGAATCTTCAAAATGGAATGTATAATTATTTTAGAATGGTTTAAAGTTATGATCAATAAAATGATATAGATTAATGAAATTGCATTTTAATATAACTTATGAATTACAGTTGGTAATCCATCTATATTAGAGTTAATTTTTATTAAGGTTCACATACACTATATTCCATGAGACCACATTTCTTTGAGGATTTTTTTCAAACAATTCACTGCCCTTTCTATTCTATCACATTTTTCAGAAATGTCTACCAAATAAATTTTATCAAAACACTAAATTTTACAATACAAATGATTTTAAGCTCTCTTGAATGAATATACATTTGATTTTTTTTTGATTTTTTAACTCTATAATGAAGAGGGTAGCTGATTTTTTTTAAAGAAGTTAAAATTAATTAAAACTGGTATGAGAAACATTGTATAATATTTGTTGAGAAGAACTATTTGAAAACATGCCTCAAAGAATTGTGATCTCATAGAAAAGGAAAAAAATATGAAAATAGAAGCTTATAGAAATCTTATGACAGTGATTCTTTTGATTGATTAAACACTTCAAACAAATCCCATACAAATAAATGAAATATATGTCATTATAATGTTCATTCAAAATTAATACAATCATCTTGATAAAAATCAATGTCACTCAATGGTGTTAAACACTCTATACAAACCATATGAGTGATATAACCATCAAACAATACCATTACAACTCAATGCAACATTCATTCCATTAAACCTTCAAGATTACTAATATGTAAAAGGTATAAAATCATCATGAATAATAATCACTCTCTTTCAACCATAAGGGTTTGATGCAACCTTCAAACAAAGTCCTTAAAATTGAACAAGATACATGTTCATTAGATTGTTCATGTAAAATCTATACAATAATCATTCTCAACAATTAAGACATCACTCAACGATGATGCAACAATTAAAAAAAAAAATGAGTGTGATACAACCATTAAACAAACCAAATACAACTCCATGACATGCATGTTATTTGACCTTCCACATGTAATTTGTATTATCATAATGCATAAAAATGAATGTTGCTAACCATAATTCATGAATAAGAAAACTAGGCATACCATATGGGCTTGATGCACACTAGTCATAATGCACGCTTCGCACAAAAGCAATAACACTAATATGATATTGTCATGCATGTCAATCAACCTTGACCCACACACAACTTGCTATATCACAATTGTTGTGGGTAAACTCACAATAGTGGGTTACAATTTTTCAAATGAAGAAAAATTAGAAATTACCATCGAAAAATTAAAAATGCTTTACCCCTTCTAATGAAGGGGGTTCGAATGAACCACCCCCCTTCTAATGAACCCCCTTTTTTCACCTTCCCCTCCACCATTTCAAAATTTATGTATTTTTTTTACTATCGAATCTTGGGAAGGAGGTGAAAATGGAGTCAACTTGATAAACCAAGTTGGATTATTGTAGTGATCGAAACGTACTTTCCAATGATTATAAATTTAATATATTTTCTTTTTATTTTATATTTTATTTTTTAGTTTTACTGTACATAGGTTTTTCACCGAATGTCAAGTTCGATGAAAAATCATTGTGGAAAAATAGTAAATTTGAGGAAAAAAAATTTGAAAAATATATATCCACTAGGTATTGATTTCCTCATTCTAATAGAAAAAGAAAAATTGAATTTCAATACATACCAAAAAAGTTATGTGAGCCGAAGTGCACCTATGTCTAAATTATAAATTTTTTGACTTCAAAACTTAATTAAAAGAAAACTATTCAACAAAATGCTATGAAAAAAAATGAAAGAACTAGATACTTGTGTTACCAACCTAAATTCAAAAGAATTATAATTTTATCCTTTGTAGAAAAAAAGTTGTGAGCCAAAGTACACACCACTTTTTAAAAATGTTGTTTACTATTAAAAACTAGTTATCAAAGGAGACGCAAAAAAATTACAATTTAATTTCAATTTTTTTTTTTAAAATACATATAAAATCTATAGACAAAATCTCACAAATTAGTAGTTTACATCATTTTCAAATTCCTAATAGTTTACCTACTATAAGTGCCAGAAAGTGAAGTTTTCTCTGAAAATGTTGATTTCAATGTCAAGTTTGGCCAAAAAGTGTAACCCATTATTGTGGGATGAGCCTTGTCATATATGCCATTCAACCTAATGGAATTGAGGTTTTGTATTTGGTAAGAATTTGTGTAGGAAAAGAAAGTGAGAGATGATGCTTAAAGTGGATTTGAACAAATGAATTTGTTGTCCTAAGCGTTGAAATTGAAGCAAAACAACTGAAGACTAAAATTAACCACTTAGAAAAGGAATGAAAAGATAAGATTTTTTGTTAATGAAAAGGAGGTTAGTCTAGTCTTAAAATAGTTACAATGCATCTGGATGGGTAATTTTAGGCTAGGAATGGTCTTTTTTCAAACCCAAACATGCCGAAATAGTTCGAGCTACATTGGACCCACGATATCCCTTAAGAGTCCAAAGTGCAAAAAGGTAGCAATCTTTGACGAGTTGTTAATTAGAAATCATGTCACCTAGAAACAATCTGTCTAAGGATATGGGATAACGTAGAGTCCCTCTACAATAACCTCACTCAGTTTTTGATATCTCTAAGGTATTTTCCTGTGGTGACGACTTTTCAGTTGACGAAAAAGTTGTCAAATACAAGAAGTGTAACGTTGTAAAGTGGTGCAACTTTCATTCTACAACTCGTATGATCAAAATGACTATTCCAACACATATGGATGGGTACATTTAAACTAGGAATGGTAATATTTTTCACCTAAACACACTAAATCACTTTAACCTATGTTCAACCAGTTCGATCCCTTAAGAGTCTAAAGTGCAAAATGGTTGCAATGTTTGATAGGCTATTACTCAGAAACTGTGATGCTTACAAAGTATTTGTATGAGGCTACATGATCACATTGGGACCCTCTACGATAAATTCTTTCAGTTTTTTCTATCTCAGAGGTTTTTTCCCATGATGAAAAGTTTTCAATTGAGGAAAAATTTGTCAAATGCAAGTAGTTTAAAGTTGCAAAGTGGTGCAATTTTTGTTCTGTAACTTGTTCGAGAAAACCAACTAATCCAACACATTTGGATGGGTAAGTTTACACTACGAATGGTCTATTTCATACCCAAACATGTTGAATCACTTAGAGCTACATTCAATAAGCTCAATCCCTTAAGAGTCTAAAGTGTAAAATGGTTGTAATATTTGACGGGCTATTACTCAGAAAACATGATGCTTACAAACTCTCTATCTAAGGCTACAAGATCATGTTGGGACCCTCTACAACAACCTTTCCTTATTTTTTCTAGCTCAGAGGCATTTTTGCATGGTGATGAGTTTTCAGTTGAGGAAAACATTATCAAATGCAAGTAGTGTAAAGTTGCAAAGTGACACAACTTTCATTTTGCAACTTGTATGACGAAATATACTATTCCAAAACATCTATATGGGTAAATTTACACTATGCTTGATCCTATTTCCCACCCAAACACACTGAATCACTTTGAACTATGTTCAACAGACTCAATCTCTTAAGAGTCCAAAGTATAAAATGGTTGCAATATTTGACAAGCTATTACTCAGAAACCGTGACACTTACAAACTCTTCGTCTAAGGCTAAAAGATTGCATTGGGACCCTCTACAATAACATCTCTTGTATTTTGATATCTCTAAGGCATTTTCCAGTGGTGTTAAGTTTTTAGTTGATGGAAAAAGGGTCAAATAGATGCATTGTATAGGTGCAAAGGCATGTAACTTTCATTCTACTCCTCATACAACCAAACCAATAGTTCAAACATATCCAAATTGGTGGGTTTAGGCTAAGAATGGTCCTATTTCACACAAAAACACACTGAAATAGTCTGAGGTATAAATGACCAATGATATCCCTTAAGAGTCTAAAGTGCTAAAAGGAAACAATCTTTGAAAGCTATTGATCAGAAGCTCTATCACTTGCAAACAATCTATCTAAGACTACGAGATCACATAAGGTCCCTCTACGATAACCTCTCTCAATTTTTGATATCTCTAAGGCATTTTCCTATGGTGTCAAGTTTTTAGTTGATGGAAAAAGGGTTAGATGGATGCAATGTAAAGGTACAAAGGGATTTAGGGTTCATTTTGATCCTCATGAATAAGTGAATAATTTACTCAAATACACTTAAGTCATGAACTACACACATGAATACAAAGTATACACATGAAAACATGTAAGTCATATAATATACATTGAAATACTCATAAGTCACAAAATATACACATAAGTTGTAAAGTATACACAATATGCATGATATCATCATTGAAGAATTGCTATCAAATATAGGATTTACAAAATTCCATGTAGGCATACAACAAATGGCTGTAGTACATAGTCATTTCTCAGTAGGGGAAGGAAATAGATCACATGTTGCCTTCACAGTCAGCTAGATGGAGTTTATGTTGATTCTCTTATCTTTTTAATGTGCTCACTAGTCCTCCTCTCTTCACTCATCTGGAGATGCAATTGATAGAATAAGAATTATATATGTTAATATAAAAAAAAATGAAAATTTTGGAATGACATAAAAAATAATCTCAAATAAATAATCATCACACTCTTCCACAACAGGAGCACGTTGACGTTCTAGAGTGACACGTACCTATAGCAACCATCAAGGTAGCATTTAAAACTACATACAAGAATCATGCAATTTTTTAATAATAGACCATAGAAGATAAAATATAATGTCAAATTTACTAATCTATCGTATACCTCTACCAAAGGATCAGAGCTAGCTATTGTTGCAGCAACTCCATGGTCCATCATGCCACAAAAATCACAATAGAAAATATGTTTAGAATAACAAATCTATATTATTCTAAACAATATAAATGATAATGAAATTGTAATGCAAACTAGAAAAGATGCTTAGAATAAAAAATCTATATTATTTTAAACAACCTAAATAATGAACCTTAGCAGATAAAAAATATCAAAATAAGATGAAAAATATCATACCTATCCCATACAACAAATGATTCATTACTCAAGTGTGCCTAAAGGGTCATCTCTTACCTTCAAAGTATTGAGTAATTCTTCATGATAAACACTCCTGATTGTCTATAGTTCCTTTTGTTTTAGTCTAGCATGATGTCTCAATAACTTACCATTTGCTGCTATAACAAGGTACGAATACATGAGAATGGTTTTGTGTTTCTCGTAGTCTTCAAAGGAAAGTATGTCGTTCTTTCTAATCATATATGTTTCAAACCAAGTTCCATAAACAACAAATGAACCTGTATGATCATAATATTTTTTATCAACAACTAAATACATTTAGAATAACAAATCTACATTATTCTAAACAACCTAAATGATGATGAAATGGTAATGAAAACTAGAAAAGATGCTTACAATAACAAATTTGTAAATTATTATAAGCAACCTAGCGATTCTGTTGGGGAGAAGTAGAGTAATATCCATTTGCATAGAGTCAAGAATTTTCTAATATAAACATGTTCAAATATTGAAGGAATTCAAGCCTGGAGAAATAAATTGTTGCAGTGAACTTGAAAAATTTCATAATCTATGGTGCTATCTTGGTGAAAGGAACTCAAAAAGAAATTTATCATTCAAAGAGCTTCATACTACTTGAAGTTCAGTCCTCTTTGAAGAGAGGTGGTGACTCTGTCAAAAGAACCTGATGAAGATTTGAAGAAAATTTTCAGATCTACAATATTTCTCATCAGGAAGCAAATTTGTAGCAACTACAACATTTCCAAGTATTCTTCACTTTTAGTTTTCAAGAAAATTGTGTGTGAAAACCATATTTGAACATCATAGGAAAAAAAATTGGTTCCCTATTGAGTGAATTAGCACTAACAAAGGGAAATGATAGTAATATTGAGGTTACAACTTTTGAATTGTAACTTATAATCTATGTATTATGATGGAGAAGTATGTTTGTTTTGTAAATCTACCCACTAAATATATCTTAATTGTAGATGAATTTGAATTATGCATTGCGGTATTATAAGATCATGATGAAAGCTAGAAATAGGGCATTCAAATATCAACTATAGAGTTGATATTTCAAATTTGAAAGAGGTGTATCAAAATGCATCAATATATGCATCCTTGTGTGGTTCTGGGTGTAACTATGGTTTTTGATCAACCCCAGCCAGTTTTGCAAATAGGTTTTAACATTGAAAGATATATACCCCTTGATTTCAATGACATTAATGGTTACCCAAATGTCATTCCCTCTAAAGGAATACATAACATACCAAGATTCAAGGGAGAAAAGTTTGAATCAACATTACAACATTTACAAAGTTTTATTAATTTGATAGATGTCTATCAAATAGATCATGAGGATGCTATCATGAAGTTGTTTCTGAGAACTTTAGATAATGTTGTAGAACATTGGTTTTCTAGTTTTCCAAGGAATTGTATATCTTCGTGGAAAGAGTTCAATATACTTTTCATTGATTAGTTTGAAGGAGTGTCGAAAAATAATGTGTGTTTGTTAGACCATAGTTAACTTCATATCCAAGAGGAATTTGAAGAGCAATCTGATAGAAAAGTTAAATCCATATCACCTATTGATGCATTGTGTGATATAAAGAGATATAAGGATGAATTTCTCCATGAATTTCATGATAGATTCATTGAATTTTTGCTTGTTATACCAAAATAAAAAAGACTTGATGAATAATTTTGTATTGATTTATTCTATGAGAATTATGAGCTAGGTTTATGTACCATACCAATTAACTTGAAGCCCCCTAGCCTTAAGTGTTTGTATCAACGGATTTCAATGATTGGGGAAATGATTAAATATTTTGGAAGTGGTTTCTTGATTAACCTATGTGAGGGAACCTTTTCTAGACTTGACCAAATTGAGGTGGATGGAATAGCATAGGACAATGATGATGCATTATGTGGCGATGAAGATTATTTTGTTGATCAGCTCATAGAGAAAGAAAACCTAGATGGAGATTGCAGGCATAATAGTCATGATGAAATGAATGAAACATATGAAGTTTCCTCTATTTGCTCTGAAAATATTAAAATAGAGAGCCACTTTTATATATAAGATGAAGGCTGCATGATGCAAATAACTTCCTAAATAATCATCTTAGTTCAAAATGTGCTGATGAGACTTTCCCTTAAATCAATAAATGTGATGTTGTGAAGAACAATGAGGTTCCAAGCTCTCTTAGACAAGAGTATGATGAGGGATATGAATTGGATTTACCTTTTATAGAGGATATGTGCAATCAATAATGTTATGGTGCAATTGATCATGTCAATTATACAAGTCAGTGTAGCTTTGATGCAAGTCTTCATGATGAGACAATGGAATTTTATGATTCAGGGAATTCCCTTGAGAGTGTTAGTGTACCGGATGTAAATGCCAAAGTGTGCAATGAATTTGAATTGGAGAGATCAACCAAAAGAAGCTACAATGAAGAAACATACAATTATTTTTAGTTTGACAGTGAGGAATGTGACCCTAATGATTGTTGTAGCAATATGAATAAAGAAGATATGTGTGCAAGAAATTCATTGGATGAATCCATTCAGTTAGTTGATTATGAGGAGTATGCATATGTTGGTAATGAAAGTGATGAACAAGGAACTCTTTTCTTATTTGATTGTTCACTTTCTTCCATTCCTCTTGCTAGTTTTGAAGCCATCACTGAATGTTTGCATGAGAACAACACAAATGTGGTTGTATGTGAAAGTGAAAAGGTAGAGACAAATATTGGTACAATTGATAAAGATCTTTATGATGAGTTTGCACATGAAGAATATGATTGTGTTTATCACATAGATGCATAAGAGAACCTTTTTTCTAAATCTGCAGCTTATAGCCATTCTCAAGAGTAGTATGCTTTAGATTTTCATGTTGGAGGAGCAAGAGATAATGTTGAATGTGATAATCTTTGCAATAGTGAATGTGTCTTGAACACTTACTATGATGAATTTATTGCAAGTGAAAGTTCTGAGTCATATGAACCTGTATTTGAGGCTTCTCTTTGTGATAACATATTGAATCTTGACAATCTTATTTTTGAACCTAAGATGGAAAACATTGCTTGTGTAAGGGATGCTAACATTTTTCCTAAATGTCATGATTTGAATGAAGATGAAAATACTTTGGATTTTTATAAATTTGATTTGCAAAACCTTGAGACACATGATAATGTGATTGAGCTATGGGATGATGGTAAAATGACTTGTGATGAAATTGAATGGAAAGAGTATCAAATGTGTGAGAAATCTTTGCTCAACACCCAAGATGATTGCACATTGTTTTTGAAGCATGATACCTTCTTTGAGCATGATCATTATGTGGGGATTAGTGAATGTGATAAGACCGAGTTTCCATGTGGTCTTGATCACTATTATCATATGTTGCCACTTGATACAAAATTAGAAAATGAAGAGGTTGGAAGTGATATGGTCCATGTGATTTGGTTGCCACTTGATGACAAAGCTAAACAAACAACAATTCTCCACTTGTTCAAAGGTAGCATGACACTTGTGTTTGCACAAATGCAGTCATTTAGGTTGTTGTGGTTTGACAAATGAAAGCATGAGTTGAGGGAGATAAGTTCTTTTATTGGATTGGTGTTTGAAAGAGGTAAGAATTGATTTCCCTTTTTCATTTGGTGGTCTGGTGTCACCAAGTGAAGTTGAAAAGAGGTTGAATAAAGGAGTAGTTTCAGAGCACCCTATGGACTCAACATTTGGTCTACTTCCCAAAGATCTGGATTCTTGCTATACCCATAGGGGGCATACATCCCTAGTCAGAGCCACTATTGGGACTATCAAATTTTGTAAGCTTGAAGTGCCCATATTTAAATTTTTTCCTTTGCATACTCAGAAGTGCACCTGAAGAATCTGCCTAAGTGACCTACTTTGGAGTGTCACATTTTGGAGCCAGTTGATTTTCATGCAAAACCCCTTGGTGGAAACACTCATGTGAAATATGTGAACATTCATGTCAAATTTTCAGCTTCCCATGGTGAGTTTTGACAGGGTTTTGACACTTTTCTGTTGCTTGCAAACTTTTAGTTCTGTAAAGTGACCTCCTGTTCGAGTTAACATTTTGCAACCGGATGATTGTCATGTCAAATAGATTATTTCTCTCCATCCTCTTTACAAAAATGTACTTCCATGTCTAGTTTTAGAGCCTTGGGATATGATTTGATATTTTTACTAGGCCAAAATCAAATGTAATTTGTTCAATTTTGCACCTGCATTTTCTAAAACTTTTCAAGGTGGCCAACTTTGACCTTCAATATCTTGTCAAGAATAATGATTGAAGCAAAGACCTATTGCAAAAAAATTTAGTCTACCTAAATGTGCTTATGTTTCCAGTGGAATCCCCCCAAAATTTGATTTGATATTTTTTCAAAATGGTGATTTGGTGAGTTTTAATTGATCTTGAACATATACAATTGCAAAAATGCCTAAGTGAACAACATTGTCAATTAATATCTTTCACCTCAGGACCCCCTTTTTTAAACCATATTTTGCACTCCATTATTGGGTCAAATTTCTACATGCCTGTTCATTTTCAAGCTCCCAAGATAAGTTCTGAGGGGTTATTTAATCATATTCTAATCATGACAGGGCCAAAAATGGTGTTCCAAAAAGTGCCAAATTTTGCAATTCTAATGACAACCCATTTTTTGTTTTGGTCTAAAACGTCTACATCTCCATTTTCATCAAGATAAAATGTCATAGGATGCATTATTTTAATGAATGTTTGTTGTGGCGAACACGTTCCTCGGGCTAGTTTACAAAGGAGGTACCTAAATTTTAAGGGCTGGGAAAAATTAGAGGAAATGGGTTTTATCTAAATAATTGATTATGATCCTACACAAGTTGTCATGGCTCCAGGTGTCTCGATTTTCCCATAGTGAATTTTCTCCAAATAGCCTGCAAACGTAATTAGAAGTCACAAAATTTTCTAAAGTTCGAATGTTAATATTTAAAATATTTTGGATGTTTTAAATATTGTGAAAATATAAAGGGGCATTTGGGGCAAACATAAAATGCATTTCCAATTTTTTGGAGGACAAACAAGTTTAATTCTTTCTTCTAATTGGTCTAGAGGCGGCTTTCACGACTTTCACAGCTACAAGAACTGTCATCACAAATGGCTATTTTGATTTGTTTGTCCCATTTGATATGTTGGTTTTGATTTTGCAAGGACTGTTAAGCTTGTGTTTGCAGTGAAAATGCATCAAAATTGTTGGAGGAGTTTCATACTGGGTGTTGTAGACATTTCCCTTTACTGCCATGACTGTGAAGATTCACAGAGCATCTCAAAATAAGAGTTAGGGCACAACCAAATAAGCATCAACTGTCGGGGTTGCACGAAGGATGTGGCTGAATTATAAACTCAGCTCACAAGCCTCATAGTGTTGAGGATGATGCAATCAAAAAGTTGTGTGGTGTGCGGGAAGGTAAAGGATGGGCTTAAAATTTGTTTAAAAGTGTTGCCCAATAATTTTTATTGAAAACTTTTACCAAATTAAAAAATAATAAAGACATGGAGGAATCCTGCAAGCCTTGCGCATTAAAATATTATCTTCCAAGAAAATTGTAGGGTGTGCAGGGAATGTTAGTGAAAGGCTAATGGCAGGCCCTTAAATTTTAAAGGCACGGGGGTAATGTTTTGCTTCCTCGATTTAATTTTTGAAAGCCTCCAATAAAAAGGAATGTATTCAAATATATATAAAAAATGGGCCTGATAGCATAGTGTTTTAAATGCCCTCAATTTACTTTACTTTAAAGAGTAAATTAAATTTAAACCTTGCCTGATAAGGTGATTGAGTGTTTTCCTTTTTTTTTAAGAGGAGTAGTTGAAAGGTGAAAGAGGGTAAAAGTTTTAAAATTTTGAAGGGTAGGTATTTTAAATGAAAGCTTCCAAGTATTGTTGGGTAAGCTATTATATGATGCATGGGCAATATTTATATTTTTCCTTGTAAAGTGAATGAAGTATTCACTTCCTATGAGTGAAAATAAAGATAGGGAAAAATGAGAAGTAATTTTTCTAACTAAAATGTTGTTGAGATTTTTATTTTTACATGGGTGAAAATGTGCAATAGAGACAAATGGAAGAAGAGTATTTTTTGTAGGGGTCTAATTTTGCAACAAGGTAACTATTTTCACAAGTGGAGGTTTACATTCCTAGGAAAAGTCAGGAATAAAAAAAGACAATATTGCATTTACATGTGAAAAATAAAGTGCAGTAATTAAAAGGTATAAATAAAGGCTTTCACGGGGAGCTATTTTTCACTTCTAGAGGTAAAATGGAGAGATTTTTCATAGAGTGAATTTTCTATAGCAAGGTAGAGGAAAAAAATGTTGCAAAGGGGAAGAGAGAAGAGATAGGATTTTCCAGATGGTTTCTTGTTGTTGATCAATGGTGGATGAAACTTCTAGGTGTCTTAAATAGATTAACTTCTGGAGCTTTCTTTTCTTCTATATCTTCTAATTATTCTCTCATTGTAAAAGGTTCTAAATTTTTGTATGGGTTGGGTAGATAGAGAAATGTTGAGTCTGAGTCATAAATTGAGTCTGTAAGCTGTAATTGTTGATTTCATGAATAAATATCAGCTAGTTTGTGTAAGAAAATCATAAATTTCTTCAAATTGTCTCCAACTTTGTAGATTTTAAATCATATGAATTCAATAATATAAAGTATGTTTGGATTTGTCATCTCAATTTCCTTGAAATTGTTTTATTTGTTCATGGTTCTATTTCAAAGAAATGGTTAAATTACTTTGAGTAGATAACAATGATTTTAAGTGTGCAGGGTGGATTTGGTAAGAAGAATTTGATTGAGAATAGGAGTGGATCTGTTAGTGTAATACATTAGTAGTTTGTATCCACTGGTTGAAATCCATTTGCTGATGAAATTCTCTTTATAAATTTGACCCCATGGCCTAGAATTAGGCACTAATCTGTTATTCAGCTTAATGCATCTAAAAAAAAAGTTTAAATTCAAAATAATTTTAAATCCTTGTTTGGTTTGGGTTTAGTGTTGAGTTTTACTTCCCAATTGCTAAGTGGGTGTTGATATACCAAGAATTCAGCCAGATTTGAAATTATCAGTACTTTCTTTAGTGTAATTGAATTGGGAATTATCTGCTATAAAAAGCAATGTCTATGTATGAGTGAATTAAGTTTTTAGGCATTGTATAGGTTGACCCACCTTGGTCCTGTAGAGCCAAAAGTGTAGGATATTTTAGTCTTTGATTGAATCTTGTCAGTTGGCCAAATCCAACATTGAGTCTAATCATTAGAAAGTGGCTAGTCTATAGGATTCATTGGGTCTAATTTATTTGGAACACCAACACAACCTAAATGATGATGAAATGGTAATGCAAACTAGAAAAGATGCTTAGAATAACAAATCTATATTATTCTAAATAACCTAAATGATGATGAAATGGTAATACAAACTAGAAAAGATGCTTAGAATAAAAAATCTATATTATTCTAAACAACCTAATTAATGATGAAATGGTAATGCAACCAAGTTCCAAAAACAACAATTGAACCTATATGATACATGAACCTATTGTGCAGTTTTCACACACATGCCCCACTGAAAGCAGGGGACCCTCTTTCACTTTGGTTTTTGGTGTCTTGTTCCTTTATTTTGAGGTTTTATCTTATTTTGGCATGTGCTTAAATGTTTACTTTGATTGCCTAAGTGGTTCCCCCAAGTTATTCATTGAAAATCTTAACTTCTAGGTGAATTTTTGGTTTTTACCTTGGTTCGAGATTTTCCACCCTGGTCGGATTTCCCTGGATCTTGCTCAGACTCTAGCTGAACTCTACAGTCCAAAGATTTTTGGTCTTCACAGATTTTCGTGTGGACCAGATTTTTCTGATTTTCGTCCTGTCGTCGAGTTCCCGAATTTTCCTGGTTGTCTTGTCAGCGGCATTAATGTCACTTGTACTATTGTTTGCGATGCATTTAATCAATCTTTGAGGTTTTTTTGTGCCATTATGCTTTGTTTTTTATGGTCGATTGAGCTAAGAAGTGCATTCTTAGAGGTATTTGTAGACACTTAAAAATGGCCTAGGCCTGCAAGCTTCATTTTTACCACTTTCGTCCTAGCATAATTAAGACATTTAATTATGTCCTTGATCCACATTCAGCTATTGATTAAATAATTCATAATTATTTAATTAATTCATGTCTTTGTATTCTTCATGATTATTAAATAAATAAATTTTATTTAATTATTAAATACATCATTAATCGTCTAAGTCTTTCCTTAATTAAATAAATTTCATAATTTATTTAATTACCCTTCATCATATATTTCTTCCTGATTATTAAATAAATAAATTTTATTTATATCTTTAATATGTCACTAACTGTCATAATTAAATGAATTGATTAATTTATTTAATTAATTAATCTTATCTTCTAAATTAAATAATTATATTTAATTATTTAATTGCCTAAATTAATATTCCTCTCATTTTAAATAAATGAAATTATTTAAAATGTCATCACTTTCTTAACTGTCAGTCCATTTTGGTAAATAATCTGAAAAAGATTATTTATTGTCTCACAAAATCCATATTTTGAATTAATTTAATTCAAATTGGTAACTAATCTTCCAAAAATCAAGTAATCGGGCAGATTCTTGATTTTCTAAATCTGATCTTCAGTTCAAATCTTATCTTCTTGATTTTTTAAATCTCGCAAATTGGGCAGTCTTTATCTTCTTGATTTTTGAAAATCCTTATTTTCTAATTAATTTATCTCATTTATTCTCCACCGTCGATCCGATTATCTGAGGTTTTATCTTGACCGTTCGATTAATGATTTTTCCCTAACCCTAATTAGGGATTCTCAGACTTAATCTGGACCTTTCATTTTAGGTTCTTGTCATCAATTAATCTCATCCATCCACTCAAAATTGTGTTTTCTATAAAAGACAATTTTGCTCATAATTTTGGGATCCGACAACTTCATTTTCAATTTAATAGTCATTATAGTCATTTGGCATTAGTAGTCATTATTTTCATAGATATTGTCATAGTCATAGGCATTTAGACATTGCATAAATCCTTCAAAGCTTGTTGTAGGTCTTAGACATTTGTAGATTGCTCGCACAACAAATCTGAGGGCACAATATCATCCAGCAAGCAAGAAGGTGCTATGGAGGCAATCATGGAAAATGCGATTTATAGGTATAACCGTTTTATTGCTTAATTTCCTTTGTACTCGATAGATCTTTGGGTTTTTGTCTTTTATATTGATTTGATTGATCTAATCTAATCCTTAAAAATTACCCTCAGTTACACCCCTCTTTGTCATAATGTTGCATGTCACATTGTGACAGTATTCAATTTGATTTAGGGTGCTAAGTTGGTGAATTGTTCAATTTGAGTGGTGATTTCTTATGCATTTCTGCCGCTAGTCTTTGTTGGGTGCCTTTAAACTTGTATTTCCTACCTCATTTGATTTCTTCTGTGTCAAATGGTATGTATTTGATTGCCCTACTTTTGATTGATAACTATGGATGACACTTTGATGTTATAGAGTTTATTGGGGTCCGAATTCTTGAGTGTTTGATCATTTCATGGCTAGGTTTGCGTAACATTGTTTGATTTATAGTCTTTCAAGTGATTTTTTAGCTTGTTTGTTTCTTTGCATTATGGAGTCTTGCTTGCAAGTCATGATAATCCCTAGTGATGACTTAACAATTGAAATGATTGAATCTTAAGCTTTCTTGTGCGTTAATGGCGGATTTGTAGGGTTTGACTTAGTGCATCACCATTTAATGTTGGTTTGCTTCCCAATTTTCCTAGAATTCTAAGAAAACCTATGGAAGGTCCATATCAAACTTGTCTCAGGCCTAGATTCTCGTAATTTATGATTGATCCATTAGTCTGAGTGAAATCATCATTTGGGGTGGAAGTTCGGGTTTCGTCCTCAGTTCGGGATTTTCTGGTTCTGGCGGATTTTCTCGATTACCTTTGTTTTCCTAGAATTCGCATACTTTCAGAGTTTTACCTTATCCGCAGATTTCCTTCGGCTCTGGATTTTCCCAAAATCCTTCGCTTCCCAGTTTTCCCAAGATTTTCCTGAATGTTCCTCCTTCACATAAATCTATCCCTGGCATATTTTCCCAAAATTTGTTGAAGTATGAAGGAATATGAAATAACTTGATTTGCTTATGAATGATGATGCATTTTATGATTAATTTATGCTATTTTGAGATCTCACATACTGTTTATTGATTAATAATGATCAGATTGAGTTGCTAGTAGGTGTTTTCATGTCTATTCCGCTAGAATCCTTCTAGCCTGGAATTCTCTAGAATCCCGCCCTGGCTTGGATTCTGCGGGTGGTCCTGAAACCCAAAGTTTAACATGATCATTCTATATGAGGTTTAATACAGTTTAATGATGATTTTGATTGGTTAACCTTTGTTGGTGTGATCTTTATTATGGTTTGTTTGTCAAGTGCAGGATGAATCTACCAAGGTGGCAGTTGGGAAGACTAAGGGTGACATGGAAGGATCTGCAGTGTCTGAAGCAAAACGAATTAAGATGGATATCAAAAGAAAAATCCCAGAGAGCAAGATCAATTATGTCTGGTCAGAAGTAACAGATACCAATGTTGGGCTATGGGACTATGAGGAGTTCAAGGGCCGAATGGCAGCGAAGGATCTTCCTCTGGTGGCTAGGAGAATGTTAGAATCAGGATTGGCACATGTAGCTAGTTTCCCCTCCATGGTGCAGTGTTATGAGTTAGTCCTTGAGTGTGTCAAGCACTATGACAGTGATACACAGAGAATTATTAGTCCTCAAGGGAGGATTGTGGAAAATTTGAATCTTGTCTCCATTGCTCAGACTTTTGATATGCTAGACAAATCTGATGTGGTGGCATTCAACATGGAAGCAGCCAAGGAATACTATGAAGAACAGTCTGTCAAATCTCAACAACTCATAAATTCTTGGTTGGAGAAGCCCAAGCCCCATCATTCCAAGTTGCCTAAGTAGTTATTTAGGGAAAAGTTCAAAAAGGAGTATTATGATGCCATCACTCTTCTTAGCAAAGTGGTTGGATTAAAGAATGCTGGTGTGTTTGAGAATTGGATGTGCCATGTTATTGTGAGGATGGAACAAGAAAAGACTAATTATCATTGGGCAGGTGTCATAAGCATAGTGATTCATGAGCAATTGTCCAATGTGCTGCAGACCAAGACCTTCACAATGACCTCGTACTTAGTCTATGCACTTGCAAGATTTCATCCATACAAGGGATTAAGTACAAGGCGTGTCTTTGGATAAGATATTATTTATGAGGTGTACCCCCAATTGCACTTGGGAAGTTCAAGCTACAGGAGGGTGAATGATGCATTCACCATGCAATCACCAGGTTGCTGCAGGGTGCAGAACATGTGAGGATTTCTAATCAAGCCAAGGAGTTAATTAAGAAATATGGTGCTTGGTTCATTCAATTCCCAACCTTCTCATACATCTAGATTGATGGATGTCAAAGGACTCCATATAGACTTCCAAGGTATCCCACTGATCACATCTTACTTCTGGAAGTCACTAGACAAATGTCTTACTTTGATACCACTATCAAAAAGGACAAGCATAAGATTGGTTTTGGTGGAGACTTTCCTTTGAGGATAGGTACTAGAGAGGCATGTCCTTCCATTGTCTCTAACCTAGCTTTAGAAGAAGAGATGAGTACTCTTGGTCTATCTTTCCATTCCAAGAGGTCAAGATTTGATATAATAGGTGAAGCCCAAAAGAAGGCCAGTAAAGAATATAGCCATAAGGTTGATCTGGAGGACTACTGGGCCAAATACAGTGATGAATATGAGGTAAGAAAGAGGAAGTTTTCCCAACTTCTAGTTGAGTCAGTCCAATTATACAATGTGAGAGCAATTCCTAATCATCTTGAGGATGATGGGGACCTAATTCTAGATCATGCTTATGAGGCGGTAAAAGATAGGCCAATTGGTGAAGTGGATTGGCTAGAGGAAGAAAAGACAAAATTAAAACAGGTAATGGATCCAGTCACCAAGTTTACCAGAATGTGGCTAAAGCATAAAATGTGGGAGTTAGAAAAAGAAGGTGTTCAGTGCACCTATGATCTAATGGGGGATTTGGACCCTCATTCCACTTCCGAGGAATTCACTGAGCAAGATCCTAAGGGCAAGGGTAAGGTGATTATCCTTTTAAAATCAAGATAAAGGGTGTTCAAGAGGAGGAATCCCAAGAAACATAAAAATAAAGAAAGCCAATTGCAAAGAAAAGGTCAAGGACTAAGAAGTCTGAAAAGAAAGAAACTAAAAAGCAGAGTCCTGAGGTCGATGTTCCTATGCCTAAAAGAAGAATAATTGTGAGAATATCACAAATGGCGGGTTCCAAGGATGGAGTTGAAGTAGGTCCACCAGTGATAGATGTGGAGAGTTTAGAGGAAAAGGCATGATTTTATACAAGGAGGTCGAGGACTCCTCCCAAGGATAGTGTGCCCAAGGCAGATGCTCCTCCAGTTACTTCTCAAGAGGAGCAACATGATGATGTTCCTTCTTCCCATGAAGCTCACAATGAAGAACTAGGTAAATCTGAGAAAGTTGAAGATCATCCAGATACTGTGGGAGAGGAATTTCATGAAGGTGAACTTTATAGTGCAAAGGCAAAAGTAGAAAAGGTAATGCAATCTCCCTTGGTTGCATATGCAGAGTCACCTATTGGAACTGAAGAGGTCAAATCGCCTCTAGGAGAAGAAGCAAAAAAGGTTCCATCCCCTAAGCACAAGGAAGAACATGTTGAAGAAAAGGAGATTAAGGCCGAGGAAGTTCCTGAGAGGCATGGTTTGAATGAGGAAGCACCTAAAGATCAACAGGAGGAAGAGAAACAAAGTGAAGTGCAGTTGGAGTCCACTATTCTAGAATGGCTAGAAAAGGAAATTAAGAGAAAGAAGGTTGTTGTGGAAGACACTCCACCTAACTGGGATGAGTTGTTGGCTAAGATTGGAAAGGATAAAGGTAAGAAGAAGGCTAGGGTCATTTCCAGGATTGAAAGAGATGAGGCAAGCAATAGGGTGGTCCACATTGCAACTCCTGCTCCAGACAAGAACATGGATGATGTCACTACAAAGGACTACAACTTGCAGACTTTCAATTCAGGGCCTACTTCTGTTGAGCAGGACATTGAAGATTATCAGGGTTCTAGCACAGTTATCTTGGAGAGATTAAGGAAGGAAGTTCAAACTAGACAAAAGCTCAAGAAGGAAAATGAAAAGCTCAAGAAGTGCTTAGAGGATCTGATGAAACCCTTGCAATCTATTAACCCCTCGGCTTCTATTGCAAATCCTTTACCCAAGGAAACTATCACTAAACTTGAGAGAATGAAGGCTTCCACTCTTGCTAATGTAAACTAGCTACAAGGGGTGCAAACAAAGGGAAATGATGCTATTAGAGACATTCTATCATATGGGAAGGATGCTATGAGGGAAATTGATTGATTGAAGGAGGTATTAGCTCAAGATAAGGAAGATACAAATCTCCTACTATAGAAAACAAAGACCATCATGGAGTACACCAAGGACAGAATTATAAGTGATGAAATTCTCCCTTCCTCCAGGGCCACTGAACCTTGGGAGTGGTTTGAAGCTTTGCAAATCAGGCAGAAGGTTCTGAAAAAGATATATAAGCAGAGGATGCAGATTGATGATACCCTAACTGGTGTTTATAATGGATGCATTGATTTCTTTGAGATAATGATAGGGAGAAGGAAGATTTCCCCTAAATATTTGAGTTTAGAACAGTTGAGAAAGTGGTGGCATGATGTTTATGCTCCAGTCAGTGATGATCCTGTTACTAAACACCAGTTGGATGATGCAGCCACATACATTGTTGTTATTGATAAATAACTAATATATAGGGTTGAATGGGATAAGTCGGTGAAACAATCAAGGGAGAATATTACATCAATTGAGAGTTGACTTGAGATTTTTCCTTTGCCACATGTGGCCGACTTGGATAGGGTGGTTTTGAAAGTGCATAAAATGTTGGATCAGAATAAGGACAAAGGGGAAGATACTTAATGTGATGGGCTACATCGAGATTTGTGCTTCCCTATTATTTTATGTGCATTGGTTTGGGCTACATTGGAGATCCCAGGTAGACCTAGATGGAGTTCATGCATTTAATGCATATTTTATCTCATTTTGAATTTCTCTTGGCTGACTTGTTGTGCCTAATTATTATTATTGAAAAACCCTAACTAGGCCGACATGTTTTGGGGATTCTATAAATTTGGCATTTTTCCTTATTTGTAAGGGTTGAAAAGCATAGACATAGACAAGAGATAGCTAGTGTAGAAGCAAATTAAGTAGAGCAAGAGTTAGCATGTAGTTGTTCTCAAGCAAAGTAACAGAAAGCTAGAATTGTTGCTATAGTGGATAATTTAATGCAAGTAATGACATTGTGATTTGGTGCCATACTTGTGTTCTTCTTATCTTGCATGGTTCTTGTTCTTCTATCTTTCAAATTTCTTTGAGGAAAATTGATATTTAGAATTAGATTTGATTCAATGATGTTTATGAATTAATATTTGAAGTGTTGCAACAATCCCTGGTCCATACTTTTCACAACCAACTAATTGTTAGTTGCTTTGCAAAGTTAGTCTGGACTTTATATTCATTGTGCTTAGTTCGATTGTGAGGGTTTATTCATTTCAATTGAAATAGGGTTGTTTGAATGAATGTTCATGATCTAAAAATCTTAACACCTTAGAAGATTGCACTGTTTCTATAAGATTGCAGATCCATCTAGGTCAAGTAGAAGTTAGTTTATGAGGGATTGGTCCATTTTGAGTGTTTTTCATTTGCATTGCTAATCTTAGGAGTAGCATTAATCTAGAAATCTCTTTGAAACCCTAATATTTTTTTATTTCTTTATCATTTGGGTTAAATTTAGGATTGAAGTATCATTATATTGCTAGATCTGATAAATTACAGGTTCAATATTTTTCTTGTAGTAAGGTCCCATTGTGATTACCAGCATTTTCACATTTATGACTGAGTTGTTTATGCATTGTCAAGACCTGACATTAGAGACCTTGGGGTTATCTCTTGAGGTTTGTTGATAGAGATTTACCTTTCAAGAGAGATAGGATATTATATTCTATCTGATTTGTTGTTGTGTAGAAAACATCATCAACAGAACCCATCATGATCTGTCATTGGTTGTGTTAACTTTTTCTTTCCCTATACACATCGTGCCAATGATCATAGTCAAGTGAACTTTCCATTTCATCTTCTAAAGATGATTGTGTTATAGATAAAGGGGTTAGGTACTATGGAATCCATGTATCTACCCACTCACTTGACTCGCATTGATCCCAATCACATTGCATACAATTCTGACAAAAACAAGCCAACTCTCATGTCCATATGGTCAATGCACCCACATATGAGATTGGAAATGAATGCATCTTTGAAGAATCTCTAATTGTTTGACATTCCAATTTGTCTCCCATTGTGCCTTTCTTAACCAACCAAAAGAACCCGCACACTCATGAATCAAGTGTACCTCCTCATGATAATGCATAAGTACACCAATCAACAATAGAACGTGCATCACTAAATTAACATTTAATAGTGTAGAAGAAGCATCAACTTGAGTATTTTCCATAGTTTATCTTCTTTTCCTATGACTTCCTCTTTCTTTTGCTCTATAGGCTTCAATTTGATCTATTGTTAGTTACCTCTTTCCTTTTCTCTTATGGCAACTACTACTCCCCATTGCACAAACAAAAAAACCACACAAATGATTGTAAAAGTTAATAAAGTGTAAAAGAATCTCCCAAAAGCTGAATTATATTTGATACAAACAAAAAACATGAGATTTTAGTGATAGAAGGATTGTGGGGACCACTAGAATTCTAAAAAATGGTCCCATTTTTTTATTTAACTCAGTAAATGGATATTTGTTTCAAAATGGATATCCATTACAAAACGATATCTATTTCGAATGTATATCCATTTATAATGGATATCTATTTACTTTAGTTTAAAAAATATTATTAGCATAATATTTTTTTTTACTACGTAAATCATTGCTAAGGAGAAGCACCTGTCACTTTTGACTAGAGCTATGAACTAGTGAGGCCACATTTGGGGGACCTCATCCCCGCCATTCATATTCCTACACCTACCTGCATTCCTTCTAAGCTCCCTGTAGGACCTGACGTCATTCCTCCATCTGTTGTGTCTGCCTACATTCCCGCCAAGTTCCCTGTAGGACCCAATGCCATTCCACATGTCTACTTTGCTTTCCTGCATTCCTGCCAAGCTCCTTGCAGGACCCAATGAAAATCCTCTATCTGAACACCCCTTCTAGCTCCACCTCTCCATCAATCCTTCTAGCTCTTAGATCTTGCAGTAGCACACACCACCCATCCCACTCCTCTGTGTGTTGATCGCTACCACCCTTGCATAGGAATTCCTCCATCATCCATGCGTCGTCCAATGATCCCTTTATTCTCTAGCCAGTAATAGTTCATCCCACCTTCCACTATTGGGATTCAAACTCAAGATAGTACGAAATATGTTGCTTCCAACTTGTCATTGCACTACAAGGTCACCCCCATTATTAGCATAATATTATTAATATATTATATTAGGATATATTTTATATTATATATTAAAAATATAATATATTATGATATATATATTTATTATATATATACTAAATTAATTTATTATATATATTTATATAATATACTATATATTAATATTATGGTTAATGTATATATTAAATTAATATATTATATAGTATATAAATTATATTATATATTAAGACCTCTCTTTATCCCATTCTCCCTCTCTCTCCCTCAAGTATTTCACACACACTCTCTCTCTCCCTATATCCCTCTCTCCCTCTCTATCGCTCTATATATCTCCCTCTCTCCTTCTCTCTCTCTCACTCGCTCTCAGGTCCCCCCCACTTCTTCTCTCCCTCTTAGGTTTCCCACTCTCCATCTCTCTCTCTCACCCACTCCCTCTCTCTCTCTCTCTTGCTCTCTCTCCCCCTTTTAACTTGTATATGTTAATATATTAATATAAATAATTAATATATATTAATATATTAAATTAATATTATTATATATTTATATAATATATATTATATATATATTAATATTATTATTTTTAGTATATATATTATATAGTATATAATTTATATTATATATTAATATGTATGCATAGGGGAAGCTTCAAATCTTATAGAATAAATAATGGACATCGGTTATGTTTAGATTTTTCCTAGTCAAATAATCTAAATGCATAGGGGAAGCTTTGAAACCTATACAATTAATAATGGATATCTATTACAAATGAATATCTATTAGTGCTCAATTTTTTTAAACCAAATAAGACATAAAACTGATATTATGTATTATATATTAATATATCATAATTATTATATATTATATATAGTACTATTTAATATATACTATATATTAGATATCTTATACTCTCTCCCTCTCTAGTTCTCAAACTACTAGTGATATCCAACTTGTATTTTGTATTGAACTTTTGAGAAAAATAATTAAGAATTTTTTTATCACAATCTTGACCTCCCAAATGCATATCCCCTTTAACAGCCTTGACAACAATATTACCCTTTTGAATAGAAAGAATCGACACATCAAATGTACCTCCACCCAAATCCACAACGAAAATGCTTCTTTCTCCAGTGAATGCATCATGGAAGCCATAAGTTATAGATGCATCCATTGGATCAATAATTTTTCACATGACATTGAGGCTTGCAATCTTACCAACATCCTTTGTGGCTCTCTTTTGTGAATCATTAAAATAAATAGGAACAATACAATAAATGCATCCTTCACCTTACATTAAAATAAGTAGCATGGATGAGATCTCTTCAAGTGCAAATAACTCTCTCTCAAGTCCATCCCACTGCCTCTCTCTCTCAAGTCTCTCCCACTCCTTGTCTCTCTCTCTCTCTCAGGTCTCTCCCTCCCACCCTAACTAAATAACACTCTCTCCCCCTCTCTCCCTCTCTACCTACCTCCCACCCTTTCTCTCTTGGGTCTCTCTCTCCATCTCCCCCTCTCAAGTCTCTCCCACCCTCTCTCTCTCAACTTTCTCTCTCTCTCTTAGGTCTCTTTCTCTCTCTCTCTCTCTCAGGTCTCTCTCCCTCCCTCTTAGGTATTTCTCTCTTTCTCTCTCTCTCCCTCTCACTCTCAGGTCCCTCCCACTCCCTCCCTCTCACTTAAATCTCTCCCTCCCTATATCATTCTCTCTCAGGTCTCTCCCAATCCCTCTCTCTCCCTCTCTCCCTCTCTCTCTCTCCCTCTCTCTCAATACTATCTCTCCCTCCCTCTCAGGTCTATCTCTCAAGTCCCTCCCACTCCCTCTCTCTCTCTCCCAATCTCTCTCTCATCTTCTGCACTCTCTCCCTCTTAGTTATCTCTCTCTCTCTCTCTCTCTCTCTCTCTCTCTCTCTCTCTCTCTCTCTCTCTCTCTCTCTCTCTCTCTCTCTCTCTCTCTCTCTCTCTCTCTCTCTCCCTCTCACTCTTGGGTCCCTTCCACTCCCTCTCTCTCTCTCAAGTCTCTCCCTCCCTCTCTCCCTCTCACTCTAAGCTCCCTCCCACTCCTTCCCTCTCTCTCAAGTCTCTCCATCGCTCTATATTTCTCTCTTTGGTATCTCCCACTCCATCTATCTCTCCCTCTCAATTATGTCTCTCAAGACTCTATCTCTCCCTCCCTCTTAGGTCCCTCCCGCTCCCTCTCTCTCAAGTATATCTCTCTTTCTCTCTTAGGTCTCTCCCTCCCTCTCTCTCTCTCTCTCCCTCTCTAATATTTTTGTATTTCTCTCCCTCTCACTCTTAGGTCCCTCCCACTCCCTCTCTCTCTCACTCAAGTCTCTCTCCCTCCCTCTCTTCCTCTCAAGTCTCTCTCTCTCTCCCTCCCTCTTAGGCCTCTTTCTCTCTCCCTTGTTCCTCCCACTCCCTCTCTCTTTGGTATTTCCCTCCCACTTTCTCTCCCTCTCAAGTCCATCTCTCCATATCTCCCTCTCAAGTCTCTATCTCTCTCTCTCTCAAGTCTCTCCCACTCTCTCTCCCTCTCTCCCTCCCTCTCTCTCTCTCTCCCTCTCTCTCTCCCTCTCTCCCTCTCTCCCTCTCAACTCTCCCTCCCTCCCTCCCTCTCAATTTTCTCTCTCCCTCTCAACTCTCTCTCTCCCCATCCCTCTTAGGTTTCTCACTCCCTCTCTCTCTCAAGTCCCTCCCACTCCCTTTGTCTCTCAGTTTTATCTCTCTTAGATCTCTCTCTCACGTCTCTCCCTCCTTCTCTCTCTCTCTCTCATGAATTGGCTGCACATCAATAACTATATAACATATGCTACATAGTATATAATATATATTGTGTATTAAATATACTATATATATTATATGGCTCTAGGAAAATTCACCACAAATAATTCACCAATAGAAGATTCACCATCAACAATTCACCGCCATGGAAAATTAACCGTCAAAAATTCATGCAATTAATTTTTCATGCGGTGAATTGTTGGCAGTGAATTTTCCATAGGTGAATTGCTAGTGGTGAATTTTTCGTATGCAATATTATATAATATATATTACATAATATTAATATAATATATAATATTTAATACATATACTATATATATAGTATATAATATAATATGGGGGCGGTGGGCCTAGCTCAATTAGCTAAAGCATCATGTTGTAGGCAAGAGGTCATGAGGTCTAGTCTCCCCACTGTCCTTGTGGTACCAAAGGGCGTGTCATGCCAGCATCACCAGTCACGTGAAAATTTTTTACCAGGCACATTACAGTTTATAGGGGGACAGATACCCAACTGATTCTTGTAGTCTAGACAAAAAAATTAAAAAAATTATAATATATAATATAATAATATAATAATATATTATATAATAATGTATAATATAATATATAATATAATGTATAATATAATATAATACATAATATATAATATATAATATATATAATATATTAGTATATTAGTGTATTATAACATGTTAAAATATTAAATATTATGTACTGTAAATAATATAAGTAACTGATATCCATTTTGAACGAATATCCATTTTTTCTGACAAAATCAGTAGGCTTAGGATTTGGTTTGGGATTGCCTAACCTAGAAAGTCAACCCAAAAAATGTGTTTACAAAATTTGCTTAGTTTTCTGAAGTTCGCCCTTGTGGCTGACGACATTTTTTTAATTCAAATTTCATGAAACAAAAAGGGTTTATAAAAAAATTTGTCAGCTTTCCACTAATATAAGATATGCCTTATTTTGAATTTAATAAATTATTATTATTGATTTTCTACATACATTATGACTAAAGTCTTGATTGATAGACTGATTGAAAAACTTCTATAACTTTCAAACTACTTCACATTTTTTGAACCTAAAAGATGCATCACATTCTATGCTTCACATAATATAGGATATAAAAAAATGAATTTCATAATTTTTTGACCAAGTTATGGTGGTTAGACAAACAAATTTTAATAATTTTGAAATGTTGTAATAAAAAAATCATAACTAATTATTTACATGCAAAAAATTACAAAAGAAATTTGGAACATCTGGGCATGTGTCTTCTACATATATTAAATGTTTCAGAAAAAATATTATTTCTTTCGTGTACTTAGGGTGGTCAGACATACACCTGCTTCTTATCATTTTCCTAAAAATTTAGTACCACTGCATTGAAATTTCAAATTTTCGTAAAACAGATTTACCTTTTTCCAAAAAAGGACTAGTAGCCTAGAAACTACATTTAATTTGCTACAAGTTTTCTTCTTACATATTTTTCAAATTATGTTAATAACCTATTAAAACTTTTATGTCAAGTTTCCAAACTCTATTCTATTGAATTATCATTGCCACTTAGGGGCTTTTGGACCCCCATGATCCTGCATTGATCCTTTAATTAGTTGAAGTGTACAAATATCTAAGCCTATAACTTCATCTATCAAAAATATTTTCACTTTGTTTCTATGGAAGTAGACCTCAAGAAGTAGTGTACGGTTATCGAATGATTGAGATGGGAGGTACTTTTCTATGAATAGGAGTTGATGGGTGGATGCAATAGGTCTAACCATAGCTTATAATTTCTTGGCATCAATCTTAGTGGGTATGAGTGAGGATGAAAGTGCCTTATCCAAGATTTATGTATGTGTTGGAGAAAGTTTCAAAAGTTCCAAGATGGAGATTTGTTTAGGTGTTTTCTTAACCTGGTCTAATAAATTGCAATCAATAGGATTTAATTTTGATGAAATTTCTAGTTGTAAATGGGGTCCTTGGATAGTAACCTTCCCTCTTCATGTGGTGATTGCACACTCAGGATTATATCCTTGTATAGTGTCTACAAAGATGTGATGATCACATGTTCCTACATCATTCTCATAGGCGTGATTAACTTGGTTATAGACCATTCATTTTCCAACATCATTACCTTTACCATGATTAGGAATTAGGTCCTTTTATATGCATAAGTCATTATTTCTAGGGTGTTAATCGATATTCACCTCACCTTGATCTATGAGGTCTTTGATGATATTTTTCAATTTTATGTAATTAGATGTCCTGTGCTCTTTTTTTTGGTGATACTCACAATGATCTTTATCTTTATACAAAGCTATTTTGATTTGTGGTTCACCAAAAAATTTGAATTTTGGGAGTGTGATTAGGTTTGTTTGAATCAATTTATGCAAGACCATTTTGATTAGTTTCCCCAAGGGTGTGTATTTACATCATGGTGTATAGTTATTTTTCCTTGGTGGTGGTCCACATAGGGGATTGGTGTTGTTAACATTTTTTTGATTATTTTATTGTTTATTTTCTTTAGATGGATAATTTATCACAACCTTAACATCGAACACATCGCCATTAGTAATGTTCTTATTTTTAACCCATATATGAGGTTTGTCATTGGAACTAGACAGTTGCCGACTATCTTTGTAGATTTACATTGTTCCCTTGGTGATGAGGGCCCTCTCAATGTTAATCCATTTGGATATGAGTTCTTCAAACTTCATTACACATTACATTCTTAGTTGGAAGGCTAAATTTGTGTTTAGGTTTCCTACAATGATTTCCACTTGTTGCTTCTCAACATTGCCCATTTACATTTACTTGCCTTGTGTTTCCATCTTTGTAAGAATAATGCAAATAATTCTCCCCTATTTTGTTTTAAAGTGTGAATTTCTTCCAAGATGATTTCAACACCAATATTGTAGGAGAAATGTGCTACAAATTGGTCTATGATTTCTTCAAAAAAAAATTAATTCCTTGGGGTAAGTGTGAGAACCACTCTATGGCTTGACCTCCCAAACTTCTTTGGAAGAGACACATTATGTATGAATCATTGTGTGAAACTTCCATGCATGAAAAATAGAATTCTCTAATATGTTCTTCAATATTTTCATGACCTTTGTATTTTTCAAACTTTGGTATTTCAAATTTCAAAGCAAATGGTATCATTGTGATGTTTCTATTGAATGGGTATGGACATATATCTTGAACTACATATGACTTTTTGGTCTTCCCTATTTGTGTGTCTTGAATTTTTTGTGTTAGTGTTTGAATTTGGGAAGATATGTCCAAAGGAGGGTTATTAGGTGGTGGATCATACATATTGTATTGTGGAATGGTAGATGAGTTATATGTCAAATTTTATTATGGAGTTGTGTTTGTGTTGTATGTGTTATATGGAGTGTATTGTGGGTTTGTGGGTGGTAGAGGTGGTGGATTACATGCTCCATATTGATGTTGAAGGGTAAAATTTTGTTGGGAGTTTGTGTATTACTAATATTGAGGATTGTATTGCAATATTTTTTGATGTTGTGCATATAAATGTTGTTGGGCTTATAATTGTTGTTGTTCTTAAAATTTTCGTTGTGATTGCAATTGTTGTTATGCTTGAATTTTTTGTTGTTGAGCAATATTTTTTGTTGAGAAATACTTTGTTGTTGGTTTTGTGGAGATGGTACTTATTATTGTGAAGATAATTTTTTTTGTGATATAATGTGTTGGTGATGTTGATGTTGTGGGATTACATTGTGAGACAATTGTTAGTGTTTTTGTTGTGATGGTATGATGTTTTGATTTTGATTAGTTTGATGTTTCTAATTTTGGGGTTGATATTGCTGATGTTGATGTTGTTGAGGTACTTGAAATTATTGAATTTGATGTTGTTAGAATTTGATGTGTTTGTTGTTGAGGGATTTTATTTTAATGTTGGGGAATTTGATGTTGTTGATGTGGTTTTTGTTGAGGGATTTTATTTTGATGTTAGGGAATTTAATGTTGTTGATGTTTTTGTTATTGAGGAATTTTATTTTGATTTTGGGGAATTTGATGTTGTTGATGTGTTTGTTGTTGAGGGCTTTTATTTTTTATGTTGTTTAGGAGATCTTTGATGGATGATATTTTTTTGGGGTGGTTTTGTGATGCTTTGTTGTGGTTTGTATGATATTTTGTTGTGTTTGTTGTATGCTAGGGACATTTATGTG
Source organism: Sequoia sempervirens (assembly GCA_007258455.2). Classification (NCBI taxonomy): domain Eukaryota; kingdom Viridiplantae; phylum Streptophyta; class Pinopsida; order Cupressales; family Cupressaceae; genus Sequoia; species Sequoia sempervirens. Next base: position 36,889 of record VDFB02001918.1, read on the forward strand.
TACGCTATGTGAAAGAGGCATTGTGAATGGATCCATCCCATAATTCATCATGTTTGTGTTTGGAACATTTGGTTCACTTGTGAATGTTTGTGTTTTGAAAGCCTAAATTTGTGTAATTCCTTAGAACTTAGAAATTACCCAATTTATTTCCATGTTGATGTGCAAGGTTTGTTGAATCCATTCCAATCATATTGAACATTGGTTGACTTGGTATGGTTGGTGAAGATGGTTTAAGTATTTATTATATGACACTATGGACCAAGGGTTCACTTTCAAGAGGACAATTCATGGATGTTATGTGTGAAAATGATTGTTCTTTTATTATGTTCACATTAAAGTTTGTGGGAATTTTTCCACCACCTTGTGCAAGTTTAAGCATGTACTCATTTGGATCCAATCATAACATGGAATCAAGTGCTCTAACAAGGGAAGGGTCTTGATACATCTCTACTAATTCTTCATGAGTGAAGTATAGAGGTTTTTTTGTAATATCTTCTATGTAAACCTTTTCAATTTGTGATGGTTGAGTTACTACTTGACTTTTCTTTGAAGTTGTAAAACTTTTAGGATCATAATCGGGTATCCCTGAATTTTTTCACTAGTGATTGTTGTGGTAGGTATGTTTGGGCCACTAGGATTTGAGGTATGTGCAAGATCATCATGGAAAAAAATAGGCCCTTAAGTGGCAAAATATTTAGAAAAATCAGAGTTTGGCAACTTGATGTAAAAATTTGAATAAGTTATCTATATTATTTCAAAAATATGTAAGAATAGAATCTATAGAAAATTTAATTCAATTTCTAAACTACTAGGTTTATTTAAAAAAAAAAAAACTATTTGGTGAAAATTTGAAATTTCAATGCAATAGTAGTTAAATTTCAGGGAGAAAATAAGAAGTAGGTGTATGTCTAACCACCCTTACCACAATAAAATGATAATATGTTTTAATAATATTTTATATATAAGTAGAGGACTCATGTCCCGATGTGATGCATATTTTTTTGTAATTTTTTTCCAAGTAAATAATTAATTATGATTTTTTTATTACAACTTAAAAAAATATAAAAACTCGTATGTTTGACCACCTTAACTTGGTCAAAACTTCATGAAATTCATTTTTTTTAATCCTATAGTATGTGAAGCATAGAATGTGACACATGTTTCAGATTCAAAAATATTGATACCATTTGAAAGCTATAGATGATTTTCAATCAGCATATCAATCGGGACTTGAGTCGTAATTCAAATAGAAAATGAATAATAATTATTTATTAAATTCAAAGTAAAGCATAATTTATATTGGTGGAAAGCTGAGAATCTCCTTTAAAAACCCTTTTTGTTTCATCAATTTTGGGTAAAAAGAAAGTCATTAGCCACATACCCTACACATACCCATCATATCACCACTTTTTGGCCCATCATGATCCTATTTCAAAATTTTCCATGTTTCTTTTTCATTGAGACCTTATTGTGACCATAAAACTTGTGTCAACACTAGGAGATGTTGGATTTAATTAAATTTGTTGAAATTTTTTGGTTGCCTCAAATTTTTCTGGTAATGACACTTTGATAGGTTTAGGACCAATGTTGAGTGATTGTGTGGATGGATGGAGGATATGAAACCTTCAATTTTGAAAAAGTTTAGACTAGATATTTATGTTTGTTTTAGGATGATGATGAACTTACAAACCTTGGAAGTAGACTCATGAATCTTTAGTAGGTTTTCTCATAATGAAATTTCTAACTCAACCAAATACTTGAAAAGAGATTTTTCTCAACCATGAAGTAAAACTAGGTGATAGGATGAAAATATAAGTCCAAATGATCTATGTCAAAATGTTAATTTTTTGTTTTGAATAAAATATTTTGATGTTGAATTGGATGGTTTGTTGTTTGCTGAGTTGGTATTAATGTGTTAGAATATAACAATATACTGAGAGGGGGGTGAATTAGTAGATCACTTAAAATTTGTCTCTTAATACCTTCTAGCACTTTTATTTGTAGATTAAATCATAATATGCAGAGAAGTAAACATACACGCACACAATGTACATAACATAATACATACATGGAAAACCCAACATATTAAAAGCCATAGTGAGAATAGTTGCTAGGATCTATTGTCCTAATCCAACCTCATAATGAATATCTTGTAAATACAAAGTTTAAGGGAACCAAACCTAAGGAGACACCAATCCCCTAGTTTTAGGAGTACTTATTCCAAAGAAGCACCAACTCCCTACCAATATATTTGATGGCACCCACCAACCAGATTTATGAACAAGAAAGTATAGTTTGTTCCAAAGAACATAGTTTAATATTGCACCCTTATATGCAACTGCTCAAATCTCTATTTTTGTTTATGCAACACAATTCTCTACTCTACATCTCTCTACATCTGGATGTAAACCTTGATTAAGATGTTCTACCTTTTTTCTTGGGCACTACTCATCTATTATACCCCTGCACTTCCCTTTTTCTTTTAACTGTATTCTTTATCTACCTTAAGAGATCATAAATACACTTCTCAATACCATTGCACCCTTATCTATTAGTTCATTCCCTGTCTACATCGAGAAGCGATGCACACACTCTACAATTCTATCTCCTTTTCTTTCTAGTGCATTCTTTTTCTTCCTCAAGAAACTTAGAATATCCTCAACATTATATGCTACATACAGTGTCAAGTATCCAACATCTTATTTTTACTTTTGTATATCTTACATAGATTTGCATTAATTGCCTCAATATTTGCACATACATGTATGGGTTCTCAGCTAGGGTTTTTCAATATCATCTCTTCATCAAGCCACACACACCATCACCATCAAATTCAATTTCATTGAACTTATTAAGTATGGAACTCTATTAAACCATAAACCCTAATATACATTTAATACAATATCCTTGTACACTCAATCTGATTCTAATTTCAATCACCTTTGTAGTCTATGCCGCTACACTACAAATATTAACACCAATGAAAATTTTCATAGGAGTTGGTAAAACTAATTAAATTTGTGCATAGTATCAACTTACAATTGAAACCCTTGTTCACATTTTTGTATCCATAATAGACCTTTAGTTTTAAACCTAATCCATTGATCTATAGTTTTTTTTCCAATATTTGTCAATCCTTATTCATCGCCCTACTTTAAAACATGACCATTGGATTAAAGTACTTTAAATAATCATAATCGATATTTATCCCATATACTATGTTTAGCACAGGGTCCCACCAAGACACATGTCAGTCACTCACAATATCACAAAGTAGAGTCATAAGCCCATAATCTATCAATGGGATAGTGGGCTAATGTAATGCCACCTATATTATCCTAGAACAATTCACAAAACTGGTGTGAATTTTCTTATTGAGCAATCATTCATTGCCACATCATCTTCTACTACCATTGCTCATTTCTTTTTACTAGTTTCACTTAACACATGTCACTCACCCACCATATCTAAGGTCAAGACGAGGACCCACCACACACACTATAGGATGGTGGGGAGGTTGTTTGATCTTACAACCTTGATTGTTGTTTTTGATCAAGCTATGAGAAAATATTTAACAGATGAATTAGGAAGTATTAAAGTCATTGAATATTTTCCAGGTTGGTAATCACAAGGAAAAGGGGTCAATTCCACCAACAACTCCAATGGCTTAAGTGATAACTTAAGCAACCTACAACCTCCTATACCTAGTCAACATAATATTATAAGATTTGTTCATCACTATGACTGGAAAACTTGGGTTCATTTGACAAACCCTAATTCTATGTGAGGGAAAACATAAAAAAAAATTGAGCTCAACCTTTATCATCTAAATTTGCAAATCACACCTTTGAGAAGTTCTTGAGAAACCCACATAAAATATATAACTTTTTTTTATCTTCTAGCATCTAAAAGTGACCTCTACGAGATTCTAACACCTATTGGTTTCCCAAATCAATAAATCCACTAAATCCTAGAAGTAAGCCACACTTCATGTTTAGACCTAGTGTAGGATTTTTCCAACTAATAGGAAATGAGATTGAAACACATTTCCCTTGCGCTTCATGCTCTGTAGGACCTAGGGGGTGACCCTTTAGCAACATCTAAAGATTCAAACACACACTTAATAAGATATTTCTTAATAGATGATGCTCTCACATAAATATGATAAGAAGTATAAAATATCACTCACCATTGGACAAGACATTGGGTGAATTTCATCAACCAACATGGAGAACATGGCAGAGACAAATACCTCAGAAAATAGAATTGGAAAGTTTGAATTGATTTTAATATTTGGGACCAAGATGAAAATAGAAGATGCACAAGGATTCACTAGAGCCAAGAAAAGGGCTATGGATTCATATAACCAACATTTCATCTTGCAATGTTGAACATGTTTTGAAGATCTTTGAAAAATGTTATCATATTATGATAACAAAGACCACTGAAGCTTTATTATATGACCATTCTTAGAAATCCACATGGAAACATAACACTCCTGTTACATTTGTTGAAGAAATTACTAGATTATTTGAACAAAAGGAAATAACAAATGCAACTGACATTCATTAAAGAAATTACATCATTCTCTGAGAAGAAAGCAATAATAGTTGCAACTCAAATGTAGCAAATGCCCATGAAAAAACCTATATAATCTTTGATTTTTGAATTCCAAAGAGTATTACATTTCAGCCATGGAAATAGTCATAGAATAAAATATAAACATGAAGCTCAATTCAAAACACAATAACACTTTATTAATGACTAACAGTCATACTTCACCATAGAATTACAATTTTTATAGAGCTTCTATTTTCCTTGCAGAACTTTCAAAAAATGGAACCCTTTACA
>VDFB02001919.1:0-14344 GCA_007258455.2 Sequoia sempervirens
CCTAATTCTAATCTAGTGTTGTAATGTGTTCTACACATTCACATTGGATGTTATGCCTTTCTAGGCTATGTAGACCTCATTTTAATGATGTAAAGTGTATTTAATCACACTTTCACATTGAACTTTGTGTCCCTCACCCTAATTACCCTTTACATCATCATTAATAGGCCCATATGGCCCCATATTGTGTATCCTGAGGTTTATTTTGATCAAAGACTTGATAAAATCATCATATAAACCTATTTTCTTCATTCCTCGACAATCCAGTAAAATAACCCTTATGGGACCAAGTCGTTCATTTGGGAAAATTAGTCCCATCCAGGTGGGACTAAGCTACCCATCCTAGCGACTTAGTCCCATTTGGGCTATTTTTGAGGTTTAGGTAGGGAAAAATGGATTTTAAGTTTATTTTTCCTTCATATCGGCCTTGGGGATCAAATTAATGGGAAAATTAGGTAGATTTCCTATAAATACAAGCTTCTAAACCATAATTCATAACTAATTCAATATTCATTCATCATTCATCATGTTCTCAAGTTAAGCAAGCTAGAGTTTTAGCATTTTAAGTCATCAAGATAGCTTTCAAGGACAGTCAAGGGTAGATTCTTCATTCATTGCTATAGAAATTCAAGATCTATCCCATGGAAAGTTTCTAACTCCATTATTTCATGCTTCATAACATTATTTCTTCATTTTAGTTTAATTACCTAAAAGGGGGTTTGACCAAGGAAAACCCCCATGCCCTAACAATCACCATTTCTCTCTCTTTCCTTGTTTGTTTGCAAATTTAGGTACTTTGACGGTTGGGAACTCATTGAAGGATAGATTACAAATTTTTTGAAGACATCTCCTTGTTGGCTAGGTCAAGATATCAATAAAAAGTCCTTTACAGTGCTGACAATTAGAGTTTCAAAACCAAACGTATGTAGGAAAACAAAGTACAAACCAAGGGCTTTTGTTTCCTCTTTCAGATTTTCAAAAAAGCCAAATTGAACTAAGTCACCAACAGTGGTGACTTAGTCCCAATATACATGTTTTTTAGTGTTTTTTGTAGATTTGGATACCCATTTGGCTGAAACGGGCTCCGATGCAATTTTCTAGATCTGGGACTAGGTCACCCAGAATGGCATAAGTCTCCCAGTAGGCCAAAATTTTAGGATCAATAGTGTTTCGAGTCTCCATTCCAGTTTGCAACACATTTCCAAGTTCATGCTTTCTATTTGATCTTTTTTTCTACTTTGATTGCATTTCTATTCATCTTTCTAGGTGTTTTTGCATACACCATTGTGTTTTCAAACAAGGTGCATTTCTTTAGTTTCCATTTAATAATCAATGTCTTTTACCAATTTTTTGCATTTAGATCACTTAATTTATGCATATTTTATCCATATTTACATTAGTTTTTTATTACTGTTTCAGCGCCCGTAACGACTGTTTTAGCGCCCGTAACTAATCTTTCAGCACCCGTGACTAATCTTTCAGCGCCCGTGATTACTGTTTCAGCGCCCGTAACGACTGTTTTAGCGCCCGTAACTAATCTTTCAGCGCCCGTGATTACTGTTTCAGCGCCCGTAATATGTTTTGTAGTGCAAATTTTTAGAAGACTGTAATCTGTAATCTGTAACTGTAGTTTAGTCTAACTGATTCCGACGCAGCCGCAGACAGTTATTAAAAAAAAATAAAAAAATTATCAATCCTAGGGTAGACATCTAAAGCATAAAATAAAGCAATCCTAGGATAGACACTTCATTTTTCAATTTAGGCTTAAAATGAATTTTCTGTTTATGTGAAGCAATATCTTCACTTAGAAAATTTTTATTTTGGTGCTTAACAATTGAACCTAGTGTTTGCTTTGTTCTCAGTGATAGGCCTATGCTCTCCCCTTAACTGGGTGATCAAAATGCCAAACTCACTTATTTATTTTTATGCATTTTTAAGTTTTATTAAAACCTTGTAGAGAGCCTGCTCTTGTGGGAAAAAGTACTCACCCAAGAGGAACGACTCAAGTGGGTTCAAGCCAAAGCCAGGCTATTCCACCCCACTATAAAATTTAAAGAAAAATTGGGGAAACCCTCTTTTGACGGTAGTGTGCATTGATAACCATCCCCAAAGCCTTTGTTCTAAAGGTAGGGAGGTCTCTCGAGGGAGTCTATCATTTGCCGCACCGAACGGAAATCCTTACTACGAACCTAGTGTAGTAACTAACCGAGTCAGTTTCTGAACATTGTTTCAATCACAGTGCAGGGGAGGGAAGAATCTACCCCCAAGATACTCACCATATAACTGCTAAGGATTGTTTGCTCAGGGGATCCGGTATCCACTTCCGTCACTCTGAGTACGCACCTGGAAAAGACAAAAACACGGGCGCCCTTTCGGGGGTGACACGGCTGTGTGAGTCGATGCAGTTTTAAGATGTGGGTTGTTGATTGCTATGATGACCTACTTGAGAACTAAGAGTGAGTCTGTTTGAAGTGCTTGTCATGTGTAAAACCTATTAAAACAATTTTTGAAAAACATTTTGGTTACACACTTGATGTTTAGCATAGGACTTAAAACAACTGTTTTAAATTTGTTTGATGTGTTTTCATTACATTAATTTAGATAAAGATCATCCAAAACACTCATTATCATATTGATCAATCTCATGTTACGAGATTGGAAATCTACAAAATTTGTAAAGAAATCCGTTTCCAAAAGGATTAAGAAGCCAAAGAAACCTCTCAACCACAAGAAATTATTGAAGAAACAACAATTCTTATATCAAAGTCGAAAAGTTTTACTTAAATATAGAACTTTTCTTCATAGGTATCATGATTGTGTTAGAGGTCTTTCAGATGATTATGCCATAGAGCCCTTGTATTCACAAGCTTATTTTCAAAGAAGAGCCCTTTCTCAAAGGCATAACCATAGTCAACGCATCCGTTTTAGTTATATTCCCCAACTAGCAATCGAATACTCTACTCATCCAAATCAAATCTTACAATAGAGAACTTAGAATACATTAGGCATCTATCACAAAATCCATCTTTTTACAAAGCCATGATCAAAACTTCATAAAGTGCAAAAATCATCATTTTCTTGATCTTTTGCTTATATTCCCACTAACAGGATTTTCATCCTTTCACTTAGGGAACAACACAAGCTATAAGATTAGAAAATTTCGTATAAGTCATAGAATTTTCATTCTATTCTGACTTTCATACATACCACATCAATTGCACTATTTCACTCTTTTGATCAAAAGTAAGTAAAATTTGGAGTAAAATCTATGCCTGTTCTCACGAGATCTCAAAAACAAATGGAAAAAGACGAGGGAGAAACTACAACTAGTAAAATGGGTGATCGAAATGAAAAAGAAGAGGAAACATTTAATCTTGATGAGATAACGGAAGAAAAGCTTCAAGAAGCAGAACAAGATCCTCAATTCCATACTCTTATGGAAAGAATCCTAGAACGTAACAAAGAAAAATACTTCCTTTCATTAGCTAATCAAGGAGCTAAGTTGCCTCACACCTTTGACATAGAGGGGATTAAACAAAATCCTGAAAATCCTCCTAATGACTTTAGTGCTCTTAACCAACAGATAAAAGAATTACAAGGGAAAATAAAGGAAATGCAAGGAGGTACAACAAAGAAATATGTTTTGGAAGACATATCTCCTTATCCATTTGATAGGAGTCTTCAAATGATCCCATTTCCAAAACATTGCGAAATTCCTAAGTATGATAGGTATAATGGAAAAACTGATCCCATAGACCATGTTAGGGATTTCCAAAACATGAGTCTTGAATTCGCCTATGACGATACTTACTTGATGTGATTTCCACGAAGTCTAGGTGTACAATCCATGGAGTGGCTTTCAAAAATCACTCCACCTATCAAAACTTTTGAGGAGTTGATAAATCAGTTTATCTCACAATACTCCTACAATATTCAACATCAAATAACAATGCTTGATCTTTGTAAAGTAAAACAAAAAGTAGGAGAATCCTTTACTACATTTTTACAAAGATGGAGAAGATTATTTGCACGATATTCTCGTCCTATTCCTGAAAAGGAAAAGATGGATATTTTTATCAATAGCCTTGATCCAGAATTAAGCTATAGGCTTAACCTTCATTGTCCTCATAACTTTGAAAAACTGATTGAAAATGCAATCACTATTGAAGGGGCCTTGGTTAAAAGGGGAGTGATAAAACTTGATAATCCAAGTACATCAAATCAAAACAACGATAAAACAAGGTTTTGGAATAGAAACAAAAATGTTGTTAATGATGGTATAGTGGATGCAAATAATTTACGAACAAGACCATCCGTTTTCAATCTATCAAGTGCTCCAAGAAACAATTCACAAGGAAATACAATTCAACAAGGAAACAACAATCAACAAGGACAAATTTCCAAACAAGAGAACATGACCAATCAAAATACCAATCAAAATCATGGTAATTTCAATAATAATCTTGGCAATACCCAAATATCAAATCCGTCTAGACCTTCATTCTTTTCAAATCGACGGACTTTTACTGCTTTGGGTCAATCTCTTGAATCTGCTCTCAAGGAACTTCTTGATAATAAGGTTATCACTTTACCACCACAAAGAGATTATGAGCCACGAGTTAAACCACCATCATGGAATGACTCGTACTATTGCAATTATCATCGATGTAAAGGTCATAGAACAAACAATTGTCAAGCTTTGAAAAATCTAGTACAAGATTTAATTGACAATGGTACTATTACAATTGAGGGACATCATACCAATGATGATCATCAAGCATTCAAAGATCCTTTGCCAAACTACCAAAAGGGGGAAACATCGGATACCAAAGCCAAAAGCATACATAATGTTGAAGACAATATAATCCGCCATATTTACACGGATGATAATCGGATTAATGTTATCAAAATTAAAGGAAAACAAGAATATCAACAGGTTAATGTAACAACAAGAGGTCAAGCAAAGGTTGTTTTAAAAGGAAGTTCATCTAAAACAACTATTTCTTCTCCAACTCAGTATAATCTGGTTGATCAATTGAGAAAAACATCAGCTCAAATTTCTATTCTTGAACTTCTTAAAACATCCCCCATACACAAAAATATTTTAGAAGAAGCGCTTGTGAACACAACTGTTGATACTGATCTAGATGCAAACAGATTTCAAGCCATGGTGGGACATTTGTCTTCCCCCACTTGTCTTTCATTTTCCGATAAAGATGATGCTTCTATGACACATCCACATAATTCCTCGCTTTATCTTGAAGTCATGATCCATAAACATCGAATTAGACGTGTCTTAATAGATGGAGGAGCCGGTTTGAATATTTGTACCTTAAAATTGATAAATGCCTTAGGAATTTCAGAAAATGAAATTGATTCACGAAGGAAGATAACCATTAAGGCATATGATGATGAAGAAAGAGCTTCTAAGGGATTAATATTGCTACCTATCAGAGTGGGACCTGTTGTGAAGAATACTTTTTGTCAGGTTCTAGATCGAGATCTGTCTTATAACATACTTTTGGGTCGTCCGTGGATCCATGATATGCAAGCCGTACCATCAACATATCATCAATGTATCAAGTTTCCATATGATGGACAAGAAATAACTATACAAGCTGATTACAATAGTACCCAAACTTGTTCCAATCTTAGGGTGAGTCAAGATGTCTTTGTGCCACACAATAGAGAAGCTCTTGTTGTTTCTTCTTCCAATCTACAAGTCCAATTGCAAGAATTGACAAAGAATCTTGATACTAAGCTGAAGTTTAAAGACAAAGGGGTAGGTGAATATTCACTATCTCTTTCTACTTTACCTCTTTCTCCAAGATCACATGGATTACCAACTTTATCAAATCAAAAGATTGCGACTGCTTCTACATCTCAAACTTCCGTGCCAATCACAAAGTTTGATAGAAAATTCATTAGAGCTAATACCACTGAAGAAGAAGCTGAAGATAGGGACATCCTAAATTGGCTATACAAAGATGAAGATGAATCTCTCTTACACATTAAGTTACCTAAAGAACAATATGGTAAAGGGTACGCTATCATGCAAAAGATGGGTTATGAAGGGAATGGTCCTATAGGGAAACGAAGAGAAGGAATTATGGAACCAATTCAGCCTATTTCAAAGCATTCAAGTGATAAAACAGGACTTGGGTATGGTAAAGATAAAGAAGAACTTACTTCACAGCAGACATCATTAGTTCATGAAGGAGAATCCGTGTCAGATAAATCTCATGAATCAGTTTTCCAATTGCAAAATAGTTCAGATACTGATTCTAATGAATATGAATGGGACACCATTTATAATGATGAATTCTGGAGGGATAAACAAATTGATACTATACATAAATATGCACCTGTTCTTATACAAGGAGAAGGATCAAGGCCTCCACTTGATTATGTTGTACAAAGCGATCATGACTCAAGTGAGGAAGAGTTAGATTCTAACGAGATTGATAATCAACAGGAGAATACCATCATAGACCTTGTCTACCATGAGGATGACAACCATATCATGACTTTGACGATTCAAGACCTTACCCAACCTAATGATCCTATTCCTTTAGTTTATCCAGAACTTATAGATTGGGACATTGACGCACCTATCCGTATTCCTACATTCAGTAATGATGAAGATGTTATAACTTTCCTTTGTTCCTCAAATGAAGAAAACAATTGTTTCATTCAAGAATCTTATACTCATGATTTTGACAAGGAGAGTGTCAAGTCTCTTAGCTGCAAAATAAATGAAATAAAAGATGGATCTATTGATGAAAACCGAAAAAAGGCAGTGATAGATCAAAACAAAAGAAAAATAAAGAGCGAATCTGACAGTGAAAACCTTTCTGAGGCATTGAAGGATGAGAAACTTGACACTCTTCCCAAGTATTATCATGAAAGATCTTCTATTTTGATTGAACCAACAGAATCAATCAACATAAGTACACCAGAGCAGCCAAAAGTTTTGCAAATTGCAGCATCATTAACAGTTGAAGAAGTCCAGAAATTCATGCAATTCTTGAAGGATAATCAAATTAACTTTGCTTGGTCATATGCTGATATGCCAGGGTTAGATCCTAATTTGATAATGCATCATTTATCTATCAAACCTGGGATAAAACCTGTAAAGCAAAAGCTCAGAAAGATGCATCCACATGTTGCATTATTGGTCAAGAAGAATTAAAGAAGCTTTTAGATGTTGGATTCATTTGAACTATTGACTATGCAGAATGGATTTCAAACATTGTACCTGTTTCAAAGCCAGATGGAAGGATCAGAGTTTGTACAGATTTCAGGGATTTAAATAAAGCATGCCCCAAAGATGATTTTCCTTTACCTAACATAGATCTGATTGTTGACTTAACTGCTGGACATGCAATGTATTCATTAATGGATGGATTCTCAGGATACAACCAGATAAAAATTGCACCAGAAGATCAAGATAAAATAGCGTTCACATGTCCTTGGGGTACTTATTGCTGGAATGTAATGCCATTCGGGTTAAAGAATGCTGGAGCTACTTATCAAAGAGCAATGACAACTATTTTTCATGATATGATGCATACATTCATGGAAGATTATGTTGATGATTTACTTGCCAAATCTCATACACGAGATGAACACCTAGAAATCTTGTCAAAAATCTTTGTCAGAATGGAAAAATTCAATGTTCGATTGAATCCAAAGAAATGTGTCTTCGGTGTTACATCTGGAAAACTCCTAGGGTACATTGTTTCAGAAAAGGGTATAGAAGTTGATCCAGAAAAGGTACAAGCTATAATGGACATGCCTCCACCACGAAATATCAGTCAATTAAGATCCTTGCAAGGAAGATTACAGTCCATCAGAAGATTTATAGCTCAACTGGCAGACAAAAGCTTGCCATTCACACATCTATTGCATAAAAATGTTCCATTTAAATGGGATGACAAATGTGAAGCAACATTCAATCAGATTAAGCAATATCTTACACATCCACCAGTTCTAATTCCACCTATTCCTGGAGAGCCGCTTATACTCTATATTTCAGCAACAGAAGTATCTTTGGGTGCATTGCTAGCACAAGAAGACTCTACAGGTAAAGAAAGGGCTATATATTATATCAGCAGAACCTTAACAAGACATGAGTTAAACTACAGTTTCATTGAAAAAGCTTGTCTTGCAGTAGTGTTTGCTTCTCAAAAGTGGCGACATTATATGTTGACTCATACAGTTAAGCTGATAACAAAGATAGATCCATTGAAATACCTATTAAGCAGAGCCACTTTAACAGGAAGACTTTCAAAATGGGTAATGATCTTAAGTGAGTTTGATATTCACTATGTAGATTGAAAAGTGATTAAAGGACAAGTCATTGCAGATCAGTTAGCTGAAGCTCCTTTACAAGAAGACAATCCAATGCATATTGAGTTTCCTGATGCAGATGTCTTTACAACAACAATTCAAAGACCATGGGCACTATATTTTGATGGATCTTATACACAATATGGCTCGGGGGCAGGGATTCTTTTTATTACACCTGAAGGACATACCATCTCACGATCATATCGGTTGATGTTTCCTTGCACAAATAACATAGTAGAATATGAGGCATTACTCATAGGATTAAAGATAGCTTTAGAATGGCAGATTACAGAGCTGGAAGTTTATGGTGATTCACAACTTATCATTAATCAAATTAATGATGACTATCAAACCAAAGATGATAAGTTGCTACCATACAAAAACATGGTGGATGATTATAAGAAATATTTTGTGTCAATCAAGTTTTCACAAATATCAAGAATTGACAATAAAGCTGCAGATGCAATGGCTACCATTGCTTCTTTATTACAAATATCGGAAGATCAAACCAAGTATGAATTCTTGGTGGAACAATTGTTTTCTCCTGCATATGATAATCCTGAAACCCAAGTTATATGTCATTTAACCGGTTCAGATTCACCCTTATATGGCAAAACTTATACCTATTTGAAAGATAACATCTTGCCTTTAGATTTATCCCGCAACCAAAAACGGAATTTCATACGCCAATCATCCCGTTATACCTTAATTGCCAATATCCTTTATAGACATGGTCTTGATGGTACACTCCTTAGATGTCTTGAACGTGACGAATCTGAAAAAGCCTTACAAGAGGTTCACAGTGGTATTTGTGGAACTCACTCAAGTGGTTTGACCTTAGCAAAGAAACTTGTCAGAATGGGATACTATTGGCCTACCATGGAGCAAGATTCTTTTACTTTTGTTAAGAAGTGTTCTAAATGCCAGATCCATGGGAATCTTATTCATGCACCTGCACAAGAATTGCAGCCTTTTATTTCACATGGCCTTTTTCTCAGTGGGGATTAGATCTTGTTGGTAAAATACATCCTTCATCGTCAAATGGTCATAAGTTTATCATCACAGCTACTGAGTATTTTACAAAATGGATTGAAGTTGTTCCTCTAACAACAGTGACTGGTAAACAGATATCTTCATTTATCCTGAATTACATTATTTGTAGATATGGAATTCCTAATTCTATTGTTACTGATAATGGAAGACCTTTTAAGAATCAGGATGTTGATGAACTTTGTGAAAGATTTCATATCCAACACAGGTACTCTACACCTTATTATCCACAGGGTAATGGTCAAGCAGAAGCTTCTAACAAAACCATTTTGAAGATATTGAAGAAGACAGTAAATGATGCTGGACGTGATTGGCATGTTCAACTCAACCCAGCTTTGTGGGCATATAGAACTAGTATTCGTACACCAACAGGAGCTACACCATATACTTTAGTCTATGGAGCAGAAGCGATCTTACCATTGGAAGTTGAAATACCTTCGCTTAGGGTTTCACTTAAGGGATTGATAAGTGATGAAGACTACCGAGTTTCTCGCCTTCAAGAGCTCGAACTGTTAGATGAAAAATGCCAACATGCAGCTGATCACTTGAAAGGTTATCAACAAGTCATGTCTCGTAGTTATGTGTTATATGCTTAATTGTAATGTAAATGAAAACAAAAACACAAAATGAAACCTTAAACTAAAGAAATTTAAATTAAATTTAAACAAACAAAATCTTTAGTGCCGTCCCATTTTTCTCTATCCACAGAGATTCTTTTGAAGCTTTTTGGCTCTCAGATTGTGTAAGCTTCTCCAAATGGCTGCTGTAGAACGAGTATGCAAAAGACAACTATTCTAGATGCTGATGAAAGTGAAAATGCAGATGAATATGGACAGGGGCTGTAGATTATGTATAGGGGCTGTGAATTGAAAATGTCATGATTCTACTGCTATTATGCTATGATTCTATGCTATTGCTATGAAAATGCTCTATGAATGCTGGGAATACTATGCAATTTGCCTATAGTTTACTTGCTTCAAATTCTATATGATTTTGGAGCTCCCGGCAGCTGTATTTATAGATTTTTTGCAGGCTTCATCCCGGCTGGCAAGAATCTACGGCTATGAATTTGTCTGGTAAGTTTGAATGGTGAGAGATTGAGAGGTTGAGAAGAAAATGGGGGAGGTTGAGAGGTTGGAGAGAAGAATGGAATCCTGTCTTCAACCCACGGGAACAAGCCTGCACAGAAATAGAGAAATTTAATTTTCTGTTTTGGCAGTTTGTTTCCCGGGAGTTGAAGATAAATCCCAAATTAAATAAATATTTAAATTTATTTAATTTTATTTATTGCTTTTGATATTTGATTTTTGATTTTTGAAAACTATAGAAGAATTAATTAAATATTTTGTAATATTTAATCATGATGTGACTTTAGAAGATTTTTGAAATATTTAGAAGAATTAATTAAATATTTTTGGAAAGATTTTTGAATTGAATTAGAGGAATTTTGAAATGATTTAAGAATGAATATTGGATTAGAGGAAATAATCAAATATTTTGGAATATTTAATTACAAATGATATTTAGAAGAATTATAATATTTTAATCTTTATTTGAATAAAATATTCAAACTAAGATTATATGATAATTAATATAAATAAATTGTAACATTTATTTAATTAATTAAGAAATGAATATGAAAAGGTGATTAAATATTTAATCAAAGTGAAATCATGAACAATATAAATAAATTATTTAAATTTATTTATATGTAGATAGAATCAAAAGATTTTAATTAAATATTAAAAATATTTAATTAATTACCAGACAATGTGATATGACCATTTTTAAGTGTATACAGTTTTGAGTTGGGACATTACCCATTTTAGCCCATCTCTCTCCTTTTAGGTGAAAAACCCTAGAAGTGTTGGAATTGTTGCCTCAATCTCATAGGCTGAAACCTCTGAGAAAGCATGGTCATTGTGATTGGTGAGATGTCTAGCCGATCTGCTAGTTGATCCTAAACTGTCACTGTGACCTCCTGAATGTCTTGGTGATTGGCATCGAAAACCTTTGGCGTAACCTTGGATTGTCGAAATGATGTCTCGGCGAAGATAGGAAGTCTTGCCGATATCGGCATGAATTTTGGTCTATCTGGCTGATGTGGAAATCAGTATGACTTGCTCCTATCGGCATGAAGTCTTGGCGACTGGAAGATGTCTCACCGATTGGAGTCATCGCTGTAACATGGAAGCCTCAGTAAGAGGTCTTGCAGAAGGTTGATTGTCTCACTAACAGTGTTACATTCGGGTCATTGGTGTGACATAAGGGTTCAGTAGGAACTCTTGGTGACAGGGAGATGTCTCACCGACATCTATTTACTTGGAGTCATCGGGGTGACTTAAACACTTGGTAGGAACTCTTAGCGATGAAGGATTGTCTTGGCAGCAATGTAACACTCGAAGACATCGGGGAGACCCTTGGCCGAAAGACTTGCTTCAATGTGATGTCTCATCGATAGCAAAAAATCTTGCTGATTATCAGATGTCTTCGGTGAGACTCTTGGCAAAAGGTGACTTTGGTGTAACACATGTGTTTTGGTATGTAGTCTTACTGAATGTGCATGTGATAGGTCGAATTTGAGCATTAGAAAATGAGCAGCAAGTGAAAGAGTGCAAACAAACACCAAAACAACCTACACCTCAAGATTAGCCTAAGTTGGAAACAATGCAAGATAAAAGCAACGAAATGTAACCTTATACCTTGAGTTGAGTCGATCCTTTGGTTGGCCCTTCGATCTTTGATGTGTATGCTCCTTGGATGGAAAGTAGATGCAAGCTAAATGGTGTTGTGAGGATGAGTGCAAGTGGATGAAAACAAGAAAATGGCTAAGTATAAGATGAGAAACAAAATTGCAAGAGTTTGGCTAGCAAAAATGATCTCCCCAAAATGAGAGAAAAGAGGGGGTATTTATAGGATTTTTGAGAATTCCTAGGGGAAATGAAGGGTCAAGATTGATCCACCAAATATCAAGATGTAGGGCTAAAGTGAGTTGAGAACTCACAAGCCCTCACATCTTGACATGTGGCATGTGAGATAGCCCTTAAAGGTGAAGTGGACATGAGGTGGAAGGAGAAGGACATGACATGGAGAGGGGTACAAAGTACCTTGGAATTGGAGAAGATCTCCTCATAAAGGAGGCCCTTGTCCCCATGTGGGTGAGAGGACATGTGAGGAATTAAAAATTCCTCAAATATTCTCATGGGGAGATGGAAAAGAATAAAGAATAAGTGAAGGACATGTGGGGAGAAGCGAAGGAATTAAAAATTCCTTTTGGGTGCCTTGGGGGATTAAAAGGTGAATTAAAAATTCACATGGGGAAGTGGAGTGCTTTGTCAAAAAAGAAAGACATTTAATAAGGTTGACTCAATTAAGTGATTAGGATTGTGCAAGTACTTGATTAGACTGATTAATGAAGATTAGAAGAGAGTTAGATTTCACAAGTGACTTGATGTGAGAAGTCAAATATCACATGGGGAAGAGTAATGAAGGATTAGAGGAGGGTTAGGTGGCTAAGAGAGATTAGAGGCCAACTTGCAAAATTTGGAGGATGTGACACATCCTAATCAAGGATTAGGCATGTGCACATCCTAATGATGGGATTAGAAGAAGGATTAGGATAAGATAAAAATGATGGAGGATGTGACATGAGGGGAATTAAATAAATAGAATATTTATTTAATTCAATTGATGGAAGGAGGATTAAAGAGATAAGGTATTATTGATTAAATACCTTAGGGATTAGAAGAACTTAAGGATGTTAATTAAAAGGGATAAATTTGGATAAATTAAGTGTCCAAATTTAGACATCTACATTTTTCCCCTCTTTGAGATGGTGTTACGAAGTAGCATCATTTCAAAGATTATTAAAATATAGAACCTGGAAGAAGATGGTTAGATTGGAAAAGATGCCCCAGTCATTCAAAGAAGTGACTAGGGAGGAAGATGATGGGGGTAAAGATGAAAGTTAGGGATGAGGGATGCCCCCTCGAGAGGACATGCAGGTTCAAGAGAACATGAGTGGGCTCTCGAAATGGATGAGGTGATGCAAGGGGAGTTGAAGAAGATGATGCAATGTGATGGAAGATTGGGAGTGGAGAGTGATGAAAGATGAATGGATGGGGAGGATTTTGATAGATGAGAGGATGAAGAGGAAATGAAATCCAAATGCAATTTTCCATCATCGGAGCACTGATTTTTGCTATAGCATAAGACACAAGACACCAAGGTATGAAGAACCAAGGCAGATTAGTGTCTAATGCACAAAACAAACATAACAAACAAGAAGGCTATCCCAACACCCTAAAGTCATGGTGACCTTGGTCGGGCCAGGTATTGGGATAACCACAAGCACACAAGGATGCCCCAGCGTAACACAAGACCTCAGGGATCTTGGTGGGTACTACATGGGACAACCGAGAAGACAAACAAAAGATCAAGATACACCCCTATGTTGACGAGTCAAAGCACACCATGATATGATGGATCAAGGCGACCACGACAAGTGATGATAGGGAGCTCAAATGATAAACAAAAGACAAAAGCATCAAAAGATCACAATTAATTTCAAACGTCCTTTGCCATAGGATCAATCAAGGGGATGAATGGGATTGATGAGGTCTGTTAGGAAGGATGCATCCTGTTGAGACCAATGATGGATACTAAATTAAAAGATTGATATGACACAGGATATTGAGAATTGATTGGATTTGATGATACAAGTGGATCTTGTTGGTTAAGAACTAGCTAGATAAGGGCATAGCTTGATGACACGACACAAGAGAGACTAACACATCCTAGCGACCTAGGGGCTCGGGGGTCGATCAAAGATTAGCCTTGCCTACGTGGAAGCACAGAGCCCTCGTAGTTCGATAAAAGGTTAATGACAAACCATGATGGAGATTGCGATGGATGACCAAGATGGGACAAAAAATAGGAACAA
>VDFB02001920.1:0-40357 GCA_007258455.2 Sequoia sempervirens
TTTTTCAAGAATATCTTGACTCCTAAGCCCAATGGATTCTATAAGGCAACTAATCACCATGTTTTGAAAGAAAACATCTCTGAGAGGTCACCAAAGATCTTGACATATTTGTGTCAAAGGATTTTAGGAGAAGTTGATAAGGTTTACATAAAGTTAAATATATCCAAAAGCGGAACGAGGAAAATATCTACTCCCTTTTACCAATGTTGGAGTATCATAGCCTAAGGTGATTGTAGACATACTAGATGGCTTTAAGGATGAAAAGACAACCTATGAAGAGCCCATATGGTTTGAAGCACCAGAGTTTATAGTCCATGATGGAGATAAATATGATATAGAAACTCAGGATTTTCCCTTTGATTTCTCTTTATCCATTGTATTTTCTCGAGTTGATGAAGATGGCTTGATAGAATTGGGTAGTTTAATATTTTTATTTTTGAGAATTTGTTGTAGAGACTCAATTTTTTTTTTCATGCATTAATGTTCATCATGTCTAAGACTCTTACAAAAGGCACATTTAACTCTCTTCTTACTTAGAGATTCCTTTTTGGAGTTGCCATTTTTTCCTTCTTTCTTAACTTCCTTATATCCTTTTTAGAGTTCTTCTTCTTCCCTTTTGAAGCTTTTTTTTGTTTCATTCCCTGCAAGTAGGTCTTGAGGCTTAGTAGACTTAAAATTTCCCATTTGAATTAAATTTTCTTGCTCCCTTGTGAGATCAGGAATAAATTTTTCAAGTGTGCGCATTAACCATGAGGCTCCAAGAGGCTCTTTAGTAGAGTGGAAAGTTGATAAAAAGATAGAAAATTTTGGACCAAGCTTGGAAATTATAGAAATGATTAATTGGTCATCTTTCTTTTAAATTCCAAAATATTTAAATTTCAACTTCAAAGATGTAAATTTTGTGAAAAATACATATAAAGTTGTAAAACTACTAAGACTAAGACCTAAGAGTTGATTTTCCAACTTGTGGTTTATATGTTCATCTATTTTCCCAAATAGTTTTTCTACAACTTCCCAAACTTTTTTGGCTATTTTCAAGTGTTAGAGTATACATTAAATTCTTGCATACACATAGGCTGACCTAAGCCTACTTAGTCATTTATTGTTGTATGACTCATTAACATAGAATAGATATTTTCTAGATATTTACCTGATATTTTTCCCTCTTGATATTTTCCTAATATTTTGTCTAGCTCTTGGATATTTCTTCTTTATAAAGAGACCCTTGACTGTCTAATAATATGAGGTTGAGTTTTGCATTCTATGTGTTTGTTTTCTATCTTTGAGATTTGGAGGTTCTTTCATGGTATCAGAGCCTTTATGAGATAATTTCAGGCTGCAGGAAAAGTCTTCAACCCAACAATTAAAATCTCCTTTTGAGTGATTAAAATCTCTATTTGGGCATTCAAAATCATTGTCTTAATAATCAACTCCATTGAATCTATGGGTATAGGCGCGATTTTCTCCATTTGTGATAAGCGTGGATATGAGAAAAGCGAGATTAGAAGGGTTGTTGTGTTCATCGTTGGCAGCGAAATTCAAATAATTGACGATCAACAAAAGAGGCCCTGTGCAGCTCTCACACAGTCCATGCGATCCTCTCATAGTTCACACAGCTATCTGCAAGGGTTGTGACTAGTTTGGGGAGGTTAGGATTCATCTGAGACTACTGTTTCAATTAGGCATGGAAAATCAAGAATTCATGCAAATCAAATCAGACCAAAAGTTTGGAGGGTGCATTTGGAACCCTGCTCATTAGACGCATCTGTTTTGGGGGACGTTAAGGCCACAAAACCGTTGTGACTTTGTTTGAGGGGTGCAGATTCTGCCTAGGTGGTCAAGGTATATCAAGAAAGGAAATGTGAAAATTTGATTTCAAGAAATCCTCCAAAATCGTTCCAAACTCTTGTCTGTTTCTTGAAATCTTTGACAGTTGTGTTTTAGAAATCTCTATTTCTGACATTTTTTTTAAATCTCTGCAATCTATAATGACTACGATCCCTACTATGAAGTATCAATTTTGACCATTGTAAGGAGTGAATGCATATTTGCTCTGACACGATTTTGCACAAAGAGATGTACCATTCTCCCAAAACGCATTAAGAAGGCCGATGCATCAAGTGCAAGGCCTGATTTTTGCTAAGAGGTCCAAAGACGTGTTTCTCTTTTCTTTTTCACACATTTTGTAGAAGTAATCAAATGTTGGAGGCATCACTCTATTTGGAGACAAGATTTTGAGAGCCATTTTCATCCTTTGGAGTGCACAATTCACCTCTATGAGGTGTTTTCTATCCTGTATTGATGTGTTATCTTCCTCTGGTGGCTCCTGTTTTCCCTATTAACTATGGTCAAAGACTCCCTCTTCTTTCCTTTGTAAGGAAGGAAAATTTTTGTACTAGCCACATAGTGGTTTTGATCAACTTCAAAAGTTTGTAAAATAGGGGAGTGGAAATTTATTTTGCAATAGGTAGAAAACAAAATTTTGTACTAACCATTTTTGTAATGGTTTTGATCAACCACAATTGTTTGTAAAAGGGGGAATTTGACAAAAAGGGGGGTCATATGGAGTGTTTAGCTCCTAATTCTTTCCAGCCTCTATTCTCCTCTTTGTAAAATTCTTTAAATATTTGATATATCCAAACTTTGTAAACACAAATTTTATTGGTGTAAATTTGCAATAGAGTGAAATTTTATTTTCAAACTCTATTCAATGATGCTGATTTCACACTAAATATAAAGTTCCTTTTTTCACCATCATTCTTGTATGCAAATATATGCACCAAAATAAAGTGCCAAACAAAGGGGAAATAAAAAATATTAAGAAAGTGGGGTCGTCTAATTTGGGGGGGTTCTTAATTTGTTGATATTCTATTGTCTTAAGGAATTAACCTGTTTGTAATCATGGGATATGAAACCCATTCTTCTATCATCAACCTAAAACTGGGAAACTATAAGTCTTGGTGTGAAGGAATCCTAAAACATCTTAGGTTCCATAATCTCACTCCATATTTGTATGGACTTATCCATAAACTAGGTAAACAATCTCAGAAGGATAAATGGTTTAATATTCATGATCATATTCATGGATTAATTGGTTTACATATTCCAAATGACTCTTTGTATGTCATCATGGATATTGAATGCCTACATGCATTATGGATCAAAATTTGGGAAATATATGGAGACTCCAATGTTTCTCCATTCCCTCATGATCCTACTATGATCACAACTCACATCCCACATCATGATTAAGATACAAAGCATCCAGTTGACATAGAGGAAATCATCATTCCTCCACCTCCTCATGTTGCTTCATCGGATTTCAGAGTCGTTTCTTCGAGAGCTTCCAACAGTTATTTGCAAAAGGATATTTTTCTTCCTAGCATTGCTGAGTGGGATGCATATCTACCCGAAATGACTTCAAGAATGTTGTTGATGCTGAAATTTAGGCCTGGAGGGACTCATTCACCATTCTGGGTGAATCAGTCCAAGTTCTACCAAACTACGAATGACATTTCCTATGGTGCTGCGTGCAAAACTCAGGTGGCACTCCTAAGTGGGACTCATTGTTGTTTCACCACTCATGGTGGGCGACCACCCCAGATTTCTATATTTCAAAATTGGATTCAGCTTTTTGATCTGCAGTTTCATACTTTTCTGGAACACAAAACTTTTGGTTACAGGTCTGAAAATACTAGTTTTGTTGATATTTTGGCGTGATAGATGGTATAATGCGCACAAAACCCAGAAAATTTTAGTTTAAGCAGCAGGACTAACTTTCTTGCAGAAAGCAGCAATACAGAGAGAGAGATGTTAGATACTGGAAGGCAGGGGTTTGCCTTGAATGCTAAACCCCTTTTAAATAATTAAATAAAATGATAAATAAATGAATAGGCATATATAAGAATGAGTAGGTTACTGCTAGCAGTGATGATTAATCTTGAAATTCTAGAATGTAACATGTAGAATCTACCCTTGGATGACTTAGGGAGCTAAATTGTTGACTTGCAATGTAAATGCCCAAGCTTGCTTGACTTGAGATAGAAGATAGATGATGAATGAATGATGTGAATGTGTTAATGGATGAATAGATGTAAAAATGAGTTTAGAGAGGTGTTTTTATAGGAAATTCATTATATTTTCCTATTAATTAGATCCCTAAGGCCAACATGGAGAAAAATTAAACTTAAAACCTATTTTTTCCTACTCAAAACTTGAAAAATGGATCAAGTGGGACTCATTCACCACTAATGGTCAATGGGTTTCCCACAGATGCTGTTTGCCACACTAATGAATGTCCCTCTCGATTCTAAGGCAATTTTGCTATCTGGCGAATGCTAAGTAGAAGGTGGGATTTTTATATATCATTATTTTGATCAAATTGTGCTTGGGGTATATATGGGTTAATAGGTCTATTGGTGATTATTTACGTGTTAAATGGGGCAGGTTTGGGATTCAGTGAAAGTGTAAATAGTACACTTTACAACACTAAAATTAAGTCACCCCGGCACAAGAACCAACAGATGTACAGACGTACAACTGGTTATCATTAAATTTAATTCAATATTATAGATTGATGCTTAATATAGTTTTATTAAACACATTTTATAATATTTGAAATAGGAAATAAGTTAATTAAGTCTAGAAACTGAGAAGGAAGTCCTTTACAAGACTTCACAACACCTTTACAAGACATTGTTAAAAGCATGTTATTCAATTTATAAGGGTCCAAGACCTAATTTGGATGTGTAAAATGCCTCACAACACTAAATTAAGGCCTAATTAAGTCCATTTTATCATGAATTAATCCCATGTCAAGCAAAGGGTAATTTTTTCCATGGCACATTTAGCCTCAACTTTAGTGTGAGGATGCACTTGCTTCAAACTCACACTAAAGTAGACATTCAAGAGAGATCCATATGTAGCTCAAGCCTAGAAGATGCAAAATCATGCAAAGGAAAGAAAGAGAAAGATGAAAATGAAAAGGTGGATCAAGTTTTGATTGCTTGTCCAACTAGTTATGGATCAGATCTAGGTTGTTGGTCCAAAAAGATGATGCGTACTCAATCTAGGGCCATAAAACTGATGGCTATCCAAGGGGTGAGAAAGCCCAAAAAGGTAAGATACATGTACACTAGTTGGTATGCACTCACAAACACAAAGGTGGCTATGGGGAAAAGTCATGCTCCTAGGTGGGATTCCTGCTCAACCATACTAATGTTATACCTCCTAATAACTTTAACAAGGAACCACAAGATAATTCTTTTGGTAAATTTTTTTGAATGTCATGTAAAAATTTTGTTGAAGGGAATTTTCTTTTGTTCATGTAAGGTCTTCTTAGGGAGCATTGTGCCTAATGTCACAGAGAGGACAATTTAGGATGTTAGATCATTATCCATGGGATGCCTCATTCGTATCAAGCCACTTTAGTTGATCATAAACTCTTGGAAGGAATCAAGCCCAATGACACCACTAAGGAGAAGACACGTCACAAGAAAAAGTAAATCACGCCATGAAATTTGAAAAAGGATGTTACCTATGTATGCCTCCCACTTTAAAGCAGTTTCTTTAGAACACCATTACTATGAGAAATTTCTTTAAAGTAGAAGAATGTATGAGAGCCTATTCAAAAATCCCTATGCCAAGTCATATGTTTTTGATAAGTTGCATCATGAAGAAATGTAGTGTGTTACATGTGAGTAAATCTTAAGACATGTCATCCACATCCTAGGCTTGCTCATATACATTCACGAAAGGTTAACAACAAGTCAAAAGAGACAATGACAAGTGATATACGAGGACAAGGCTATCAAACCCCTTGCTCCCACTTAGTGTAGGACAAAGGTGAGCCTAAAATGGATGATGGTATGCTGCCCCTTGTGATGGATGTAAAACATGCAATGGTGATTGTGCTATGATCCTACAACTATTGCATGGTAAGGAGCAGCAACTAATGTTACTTATGTGGATAAGTAGAAAAAGTTTGGGCTTGATTATCTTTGATTGTATATACTTTGTTACATATATGAGAAAGGTCATTGTAACTTGGTTGGTATGAAACAGTATGCTTGGGTAGGTAAAGGATGAGTTGGGGTTGGTGTTGAGTTTTTTGCTTGTGTGATGGTGGGTAAAGAATTAGATGATTCTTTGGATGTCCCATGGGGTATGTAGGTGGTTCATTGATTAAAGGGGATCTAATGGACACTTGCACATGAATAAGCTCAGCTATCTTGGTTTGATGTATCCCTAATGATGACATATCATTTTCTTGCACCATAATAGTCTCACTAGGAGGAGAATTGCTAGGAGAATGAAAATCCAAATGTTCTTGAAATTCAAGGACTTGTTCTTCTAAAATTTCCTCACCACAAGTAAGGGACCTATCCATGGTTGAATTGTCTTGGTCTATGATGTGTTCCCTCATAAGATTCTGATTCATTGGATTGTGTAACACCATAATATCATCTTCACTAATAGGAGAGATATTAGGAGAGGAGAAATTTTCTTGTGCCATAACATCTACCATAGTAGGAGAGCTTTGAGAAAAGTGACAATCAAGAGGTGTGTCACATGTTGAAGCTTCATCACAAATAGGGGTCATGAGGGAGAAACTGGACGGATTTTCATGTGTCAATGGTTGGGTCTTCTAACCTTGTTCCAAATAAGGCCCCAATTATTGGGAATTGTTAGGAAATATTGCTCTCAGTATTTAGGTTCTTGATGCAACATATTTCTCCTCCGTGTATTTGGTCGCGGTCGATCTCATGATGTGTTGTCTCAAATATAGGGAGGTTTTGTAGATGAATGCGATATTCTGCAAGTAAAGTGGTACCTACATTTCATCTTGTAGTATACTATCTTAAGTGGAATGAAATGAGGGAGAAGGACACACACCCAGACCTTCGCAGTGTTATATATGATTTCGGTTTCTTTTCGCAAGATACGCTGTGTGTCTCACAAAAAGGAGAGGTATTAGGAGAAGGACAATTATGATCATCATGTTTAGCTATGTTTGTATACCCTTCTAACACATCATCTACACAAATAGGATATATAAGAGAGAGTGTAAGCTTAAGAAAAGCATTAACATTTTCATTCTCTTGTGCTAGGAGACTATCATAACTAGGGAATGCATTGAATGAAGAACTTGAATGTTTGTTATATAGCTTTTTCTTAGAAAATTTGGAGAAGATTGAAAGTAACATTTTGAAATAACAATCTAAGCTAACTCAAAATGCAATGTAAAAGTTTGGAATGAAATGCAATTTTCATATGATAATTGACTGATTATGCTATGTAACAATATGAGAATGCAAATGTAAAATGTAAAGCATGTAGGGAATGAGCTAATTTAGGCTATATTTGATGAAATGGATGATACATAAATGCAAAAAACTAATACAAGTATGAAATGGCACCAAACAGAAGCCTAAGAATAGGGTTTTCAACTCTGTAAAAGACAATTTCAGGGGTCAGAAGGGATTGATTCTCCCATGGTGGAGAATGAGTCCCAATATGGACCTTTTTAAAATTTTTAGAAAACTTTGAGGGATTTTGATCTATTCGGAGTGCTATGATAAAGTCCTAAATGAAAAATGTGAAATTTCAAAAAAATTAAATGAATTTAGATGCCAAAAATGCAACCTAAATGCACTTTTTATGAATGCAAAATTTTACACCTAGAATTCAAATGAATCATGCAAATCCTGATGCAAGCAAGATATATGATGATGAAGGACTCAAAATCAGAAAAGAGAAGTATTCAAAAAGAAAGTTCACCAAAATATAGCATAGATTTTTGGGGCCTACTTTCCTTCTAGCTCTCCTAGGGTTTTTCACTTAGAAGGAGAAAGATGAGCCAACAATGCTTATGTTACATTTAAATTCAATGCAATATGGATAAAATATGCCTAGATATAATGTTGAATGCATGAAATGAATGGGATTGATTGACTAGTGAGTAGAAACTAAAGGAAAACAACTTGTTTGAAAACACATTATGTAATACAAAATCACCTAAAAATTGAATGGAAAACTACAACAAAAATGAATCAGATTGAAAGTGTGCACCTGAAATATGGATGAGGACTGGAAATGGCATCTAAAATGATGGTGATGTTGAAATTTAGGAATAGAGGGACTCATTTTCCATTCTAGGTGAATCAGTTCCAGTTCTGCCAAATTGTACCAGAACCTATTTCTGACAAAAGGGTACTAAAAAATATAGAAAACTCAATATTTTCCTTAGAGTGGGACTCATTTTCCACAAATGGAGAATGAGTCCAATTTTTAAGTTTATGAATTTTCAAACATGGATTACAAAGCTTCCAATCTACACTTTGATTCCTTATAGGTGTTCGCTTCTAAAACTCTAATTTACAGGTCTGAAAATGGTATTTTGTTGATATTTTGACTTGATGAATAAGGAGAATACTTTAGAAACCTTTCAATTTGATCTTCAATTATTTCCAAGCTTCCAAGAGACCTAAATCTACAAACATTCCAGACAAGAGAGAGAAATGTTGAATGTTAGGGCATGGGGTTTTGCCTTGGTCAAACACCTTTTAGGTAATTAAACCAAAATGATGAAAGAAAGGAATGAAACATGCAACAATTGAATGGATTACCTTGACATGATGATTGATCTTGAAATTCTACAATGTAACATGTAGAATATTCCCTTGGATGTTTTAGGAAGCTAAATTGATGACTTGTAATTAAATGCCCTAGCTTGTTTGACTTGAGATAGAAGATAGATGATGAATAAATGATATGAATG
The DNA here is from genome assembly GCA_007258455.2 of Sequoia sempervirens. NCBI lineage: Eukaryota > Viridiplantae > Streptophyta > Pinopsida > Cupressales > Cupressaceae > Sequoia > Sequoia sempervirens. The sequence goes on from VDFB02001920.1 coordinate 8,780, forward strand.
TGTTAATGGATGAAGAGATGTAAAAATGAGTTTAGAGAGGTTCTTTTATAGGAAATTCACCTCATTTTCCCATTAATTGGATTCGTAAGGCTGACATGGAGAAAAATTAAACTTAAAACCTAAGTTTTCTCACTTAAAACCCTCAAAATGGCTCAAATCGAACTCATTTGCCACTAATGGAAAATGGGTCCCACCTATATGGGACTAATTTTCCACTAATGGTGAATGGGCCAATAGGGGGCATTTTTGCTTGTTGGAATGCTGAGAAGTAAGAAAATTATGCTTATATGATGACTATGATGGTTATTTGATCAAATTGTGCCTCGGGATGCATAAGATGGGTTAATAGGGGCCTATTAGTGATGATTTAAATGTTAAATAGGGCATGGGACATAAAATTCAATGTGAAAGTGTAGTTAAATACACTTTACAACACTAAAATGAGGTCCACATAGCTTAGAAAGGACACAAGAACCAATGTGAATGTGCAAGACACATTACAATACTAGTTTATCACTAAATTTAATTCAAGAACCTTCTCGATTTATGTAATAATGTTATTAAACAAATTTTATAATGCTGAATTAAGGAGAAATAGGTTAATTAAGTCTAGAGAAGTGTGGAAGTCCTTTACAAGACTTTACAACACCTTTACAAGATGTCGTTAAAAGCATATTATCTAATTTATAAGGGTCTAAGACCTAACGTGGATGCATAAAATTCCTCACAACACTATTTTAAGGCCTCATTAATTCCATTTTATCATAAATTAATCCCATGTCAAGCAAAGGGTACTTTTTTCTACGACGCAGTTCCTATAGTGTTTAATTTTTTCTCTTTTTCACACTTAATTTGGGAATAATTGATACAAAATTAACTTAATAGTGTCTTGGTTTAGTGTTGTAATATTTTGTATTCATTCACATTAAACTAGCGCCCCTTTTTAATAAAATGTACTTAATTTGTACCTTATTTAAGGTGTTGTAAAGTGTTGTAATACATTGTCACACTTATCTAGGGTTTAATTAATTAATTGAACCTAATGCGCCCCTTTAATTCAAATTCAATTCCTCTTAATTTCATTTTATGAGAGATCTATCCCAAGAGCCAATATTCAAATTGCATAACTTTTAATTTGGAAAATCAAGGTCCTAGAAAATGGTACTAGGACCCATTCTCCTTTAGTGGTGAATGGGTCCTCTCCACATAGGACCCCCCTTTCTATGCATTTTTAAGGTGATTTTTTTATGTACTTTCAACCCCCTAAGGCATGGTCCTAGAAATTTGTGCTAGGACCCATTCACCCTAGGTGGCAAGTGGGTCCTACTTACATAGGACCCCCCATTTTGAATTGAATTTTGGCAAGATTTTAATGATTTTTGTTGTTGTCATCCACCTCCCAGGAGCACCATCTGCACAAAAAAATTCATGAACAAAAATGAGAGATGCAACACAAGGCCATTTCACCAAATATGAGTGAATAAATTGAGATGCATAAATTACATATCATACAACCTTTTAAAGGAAATAAATATCAAATGGATGAGAAAACTACTCCATAGGAAAAAACCCACCTCAAGTAATTACCTTAAGATAAAATTAACACACTAACACTCCTCCTTAAGTACAAACTTAGGGAGAATAAAGATGTAAAAAATGCAAAATACAATATGGGTTCTGACTAATAAACCATGTTAGGTATCCATTTGCAATGCAATCTCTCACAACTAGAGAAAAGGAGAAAAACCCTATGGGAAAAAAAACATCTCCAAAAGAGAGAAAAGAAAACAAAAAAAAATGATACATGGATGGAGGAATCAATCACACCCCCAATGACTACATAAATCATGTATATACAATCAATGGCCCCCCATAAGAGGGAAATAGAGAGATTATATATCACCCCCATAATGTTTAATCACCTGTAAAAATGGTAAGTGCCTAAAGATAAAACATGATCCAATGTTGACAAACAACTTGTCTCCCTTTTAGAAAAAACAAAACCAAATACAAATGTAAGTATTCTTCCCATTCTGGATAAGAATTGAAAGAAGGAAGGATGAAGATGTATGATCATGTCTTTGAAATCTTCTCATGTGTTAGTGCCAAGACCTTGTAAGATGATGCCACGAACCAATTGGGAATATGCCCAATAATAATAGGAGGTGACAAACAAGGTACCACTGGAAACTAACACTAAACAATATCCAGAGATAGATATGGTTTGAAAAAATTTGTGCAATAACTATCATCAAAGAAGAGAGATAAGCCCACAAATGTGTCCTCCAAATCTGAAATGTGAGACTCCACAAACAAGGAACCGATGTCTAAGAAATAGGAATCCCAATCAAGAAGACAATCATAATCCTATTGTTCAAGAATGATGGAAGTACTCAATGAAGGTGGATCAACTATCTCTAACAAAAAATTAGGAACCTCTAAAGAAACCACAACCTCATCTGAAGTCTCAACCACCTCCAAAGGATCACAAGCATGGTTTATCTTCTCTAAAGAATAAAGAGACAAATTAGTATTAGAAGGAGGGTCATCGAGAGATGGTAGAGTATTAGGATCTCTAAACGATTCTTGAAGGTAAGTCTAAAAAGCATGAGGGCTCTCAAAATGAAAAATTGAATCCAAAAGGTCCTCATCATTGATATGCTAAAAAATAACTTCATAGATTGTAGCCCTAAATCCTTTCCAAATAGTATATCTACTACATGTGTCTAGAATAGGTACTTCATTATAGACATAGGGAAATATATTTTCATCACTAAGATGGGTGAGAACAACATCAATCCATTTCCTAAAGTTCCCTTTCTCCAAATAAACCACTATAACAATTCTTCAAAAAAATTCAAAGATAGTGCTTTCAAAAACTTCCAAAAAGGAAATAAAGCTGATTTGGTGTAAAATATGATGCAACCCATTGCCTAATCTCCATGCTAAAACCAAGCAACCTCATCCAAGTTAAAAAATAAGATAGCTTCTTGGATGAACCACTCACAGTAATCAACTACACTGCAATGCTATTTAAATAGCAAAAAGATCATCCACATTGCCAATATGGGATAAACGATTTTGTAGCCAAGTTAAACAAAAGGTGAATTCTTTCCATTCCCAACAAAGGAGAAAAAAATAATGGAAACCCTATTCCCAAATTGGTCTCCAACAACTTGGGAAAAAAAAATCAATTTGAACATTTACAACCTTCACCAAAGTGAAAATTGCATTTCCAAAGGACGAAACATGATTGAGCAAGAGATGATGAATCCTTCCAAACACCAAACATGGCCTCTTAAACTAAAACATGCCTCTAAAAATTTTAGGCTCATAGAGATAAAACATAGCTAGCACAAGCAAATTTATAGCCTTCTTCAATCAAAACTCTGCCTCACTACATAGAGGAAATTCACGGGCTTGGGTAGAGTAAAGATTGCTTCTTCCAAATAGCAAATTGTGTGGCCTTCTAGCTGCCCACTCAGGCCTGCTAAATCAAACATTATGGCTTGGTGCACTCCTTCTTAGGAGGGTGGCACTTCTTTTTTGGGTAGCGTCTCATGGAATTTTCTAAGTCCTTTTTATGACATCCAACTCTAAGAATGACACAACCAAGTACGATGCTCATGAAGAGACAGTCGACTTCAATGCACAAGTAATGAAATTCAGAAGAATGTGGCACCTTTGCAGTCACAATTGCCTTCATTTTACCTCATTCAATTCATTTTCAACGTCTTGGAAACATGAAAATGAATTGCTACTTCTCAATAGATAAAAAACCCTTCAATCAACAAAAAAAATAGGTATAGCCACACCAGAGGAAATTCATAGCCACCATGTATGATTTTCAGCCTCAGAACCTCCAGATGTAAAATTGTGCCCAACACAAAAAAGAAGCCCAACAATGACAAAATGAAACAATAAAAAATAATGCAGATAAGGAAATTTTGAAAATTTCAAATTTCAAATGCCAGAACAACTGTAGCAAATAATTGATCATAAAACTCTCTAATGAAAACTATTAGGGAAGGATTGCAGAACGGTTTTCTCTGATACCATGTTGGTTTCATCCACCTCCCAAAAGCGCCATCTACACAAAAACCTTCATGACAAAAAATGAGAATGGCAACAAAAGGCCATTTCACCAAATATGAGTGAATAAATTGAGATGCATAAAATACATATTGTACAACCTTTTAAAGGAAAAAAATATAAAACGGGTGAGAAAACTACTCTACAGGAAAAAAACAACCTAAAGTAATTACCCTAAGATAAACTTAACAGATTAAAAATTTTCAATCCTAGATCTGGTGTTGTGTTGAATTAATTGAATTTCGAGGTTAATCTCTAGATTTAGTATAAATATGGCGTTAATTCACATAGTTTCTCCTAGCAAGTTTACAAGAGACCTAGTAGCTTTGAGTATTCATGCATTATAGAAATTTTGAGTTTACAAGAGCATTACAAGAGCATTTTTAAGGAATTCAATGGCAGATTAGTGAAGTCTTATTGCAGCAATTCAAGGTCATTTCATCATGTCAAAGGCATAGTGCATTCAAGCATGTTGTTGGGCTAAGATTGTTAGTGTAGCATTGAAGATCCATCTTCCAAGCATTATTTCATATCCCATTTGAGATCAAGATCTACATTCTTCATGACCACTTCATGTTAGTTTGCAAATTTATACTCCAAGACAACTTCTAAGGTATCAACATTGCATGCTTCAATTTCATCATTTCATCATTTGGATTAATTATCTAAAAGGTATTTGAAGAAGGAAACCCCTATTCACTAATAATCAACAATTTTTTCTTCTCTTGAATGTGTGTTTGCATATTTACAAGTTGAAGATCAAGTGGACAAGAAGTTTGGAGCAAAATTTTCAAATTTGTCAAGTTATAAAGTTGTCATTCATAGTGTAAGAACATAGAAATAAGGCTACAAAATTTGTTTTATACTTTCAAGAGCTAATAACCGAGGATTTGCGAGTGCAAGAATCAATGAACAAAACCCATATCTAAATTTTAGAAACCCTAATAGGGACCCATTCCCCACTAAAGGCGAATGAGTCCTTTGTTCCCTAAAAACAACCTTCTTGGAGCAAGGTACACATCATTTTAAACTCTCAAAACTTCCCTCATAGTTGCTATAACAGTTAGGGTTATTTTTTATTGTTATTTACATCATATCACACACAAAATAGTATGTTATATGGTGAGAATTAGTGGTCTATCATTTTGGTTTTGGTAAACCCTACTATTTTCGCCATTAAACAATTCCTTATGTTTTGGAAAAATGCAATCATTGTACACACTATAAAATGCAATCAACCACACTAAATAGGGGTTCAAACCTCTAAGCCACACCAATCTAGTTGTACATTTGTCCACTAGATTTACATCATTTTCATCCTTGAAATCCTACAAATTAATGGTGGATGGAAAAAAAACTAGCATCTAAAATCTTGTTTAACTCTAATACCATGTGAAATCCTACAAACCTTAGAGATTATTAACAAGAATAATGAACAAAAATTGCATAATAGTCGACCAAATATATTAAGTAAACAAGCAAACTTAAATAGGAAAGAAGGAGGCAACTTACCATCATGAAATGAGGATAGGACTCCTCATTCATGGAGTTGTGGAAAGTTGCCTACCTCAAACATAGGAAGAGTTCTTGAAAGTGAATTGAAACCTTTCAAGACACCTATCAACATTGACACCTCACTAAGAAAGGGTCAATGGGATGCCTAACTAGGTTTAAATCCTAAGTGTATACATAAAGTGCAATATATAAACTAACAATAATCGAGGATTTTTATCACTTCATATATTTATTCCATATTATACTTTATTATATACCTTTTTATGTATTAATTATGAATAAATAAGTACAACTCAATATGTGTGTTTAGAAAGTACTTTTACTCCACATTTTAAAGTTTGGTTAAATTTTGAGTTGTTCCAAGATATAAGCATCATAGACTTTTACAATGTAATTATATTGATTGGATATTGTTAATTATGTTTCAATCTTCATATTTTGTGAATGGTTTTGCTTCAACTGATTGTAATTTTTCTTGTTATTTTTTATTTTTAGGGTTTTAGATTGTGTGGGTGTGATCGTTAGGGATTTCTACTACTTCATTTACTTATTCTATATTATATTTTATTATATAAATTTGTATTTCTTAATAAGAAATATTCATTTAAGAATTGTTTTGACTTTGCATTTTAAATTTTGGTTAAGTTTTGAGTTGTTGTTTAGAGATATACATAAAGTATAATTGCATTGGTTGGATATTATTATTTATGTTCCAATTTTCATATTTTTTGAATGTATTTTGTTTCAGCTATTGTAACTTTGATTATTATTTTCAATTTTTAGGGTTTGTATTATTTGGGTGTGATAATTAGGGATGTCTATCACTCCATGTACTTATTCTATCTTATATTTGAGTTGGTTAGGGTTATGTGCATCACAAATTTTTATAATATAATTACAATGATCGGATATTGGTAATTATGTTTCAATCTTCCTATTTTGTGAATGGTTTTGCTTCACGTGATTGTAAGTTTGATTGTTATTAGTGTATTTTGAGTTGATATTTAGGGACATGTGTAAAATATAACTACATTGATTGGATATTGTTAATTATGTTCCCATCTTCATTTTTTTTTGGAATGGTTTTACTTCACGTGTTTGTGAATTTGATCTTTTTTTTTCAGTGTTTGAGGTTTGTATTATGTAGGTGTGATAATTAGGGATGTGGATCACTTCATGCACTCATTCCATATTATATATAATTTTTTTATGTATTAATAATGAATATGTGTTTAGTTCTTTTACTTCACATTTTAAACTTTGGTTAAATTTTGAGTTGTTTAGGGAAATTTTTTATAGTATAATTATAATGATTGGATATTGCTAATTATGTTTCAATCTTCATATTTTAGGCATGGTTTTGCCCCACTTGTTGGTAAGTTTGATTTTTATTTTTCAATTTCTACGGTTTTGTACTATTCAGGTATGATAGTTATAGATGTCTATCACTTTATGTACTTATTCTATATTATATTTTAGTATATAAATAATTATGGTTCAAGATGTTTGTTTAAGAGGTGTTTTTACTTCAAATTTTAAATTTTGGTTAAATTTTGAGTTGTTGTTCAAGGATATATATAAAATATAATTAGATTGATTGGATATTAATAATTATTTTTCAATATTTATATTTTGTGAATGTTTTTATTTCATGTTTTTGTTAGTTTGATTAATTTTTTCATTTTTTTGGGTTGTGTATTACATGGGTAATGATAGTCAAGGATACCTTTCACTTCATGTAGGTATACTACCCTATATTTTTAAATATAATTTTTAATGTATTAATAATGAATAATATTTCAATAAATATTTTTTTAATGACATCCAACATTTTAACCTATACTATATTTCTTAAAGATTTGATAATAATATTTTTTTAATATTATTTAATAATTTTTCAACTTAAGAATAACAATTCAATCTCTTCAAATAAATTTATAGATATTCAAATTTAATTACTAAAATACTCCTTCAAATACATTGATTTAAAAAAATAATAATAATCATTTATTAATTAATATAGGTACTTAATGTCCTAACCAGAAAACTTTTGATTGAATTAAATGACTCCTCTTGTTTGTTTGAAATAAATCTTAGTGGACAACAGCTTCTTCACGTAGGGATTCCCAACTTTTTATTTTATTATTGGAAATAAGCACGCCTACTGCCGCGTCCATTAAATTCAAAAGTTGAAAAACATGAAATGTGAAAACGGGTTCCTGGCTACAGAAGACTTCCTCACCAAGTTAGGCCTGTGGAGTGTATTAATTGGTTCATTTGCACGGCCGCCTGATATAAATAGAACCCCGACTGTACTTTTACTCCCACAAGTCTTCTTACCTTTGATTCCTTGAGGCTTTGCTTTTACTTGTTACTGGTTTAGTTATATCAGTGACGGCGACTGAGAAAGCTATGGAAGCAATCAATAAGCGAACCTCTGGATCCCCGACCCATATAAATAAACTTAATCCATTTGCCCCCAAATTCTACCCGGCTGTATATTCAATTCTTTCCAGTTACCCCTTTTATGCTGCTTTCCAGTTTCCATGGAACTCACCCACCATAGCACCTGCTCTTCCACCTCATTATATTCCTCGATTTATTCCTGGAGAAACATTGCATTCGACAGGTTCTTCTCCACAAGGAATCCAAAGCAAACTGGTGGCATTCAACGTCGATGCCACCATTTCTAACTACCTTTTGCGAGAAATTTTCCAACAATATGGTATGTAGATTTCTTTTTTCCGCTTTATTTTGGTTGATCAAACTTACATATCAAATAGATATACAGTCGATTACATTATTGTTTCTCAAAGAATGTTTTTTTTTTCAATGCAGGGGCAGTAAAAGAAGTGGAGAACAGTCCGAATGACCATCGAATAAGATTCATAACATTTTTTGATGCGGGAGATGCAAATCGTGCCCTGGCAGCCTTAAAGGGGCAGAGAGTTGGATCCATAAGATTGAAGATCGAGCGGAGTCATTGGAGTCCTGGATCAATTCCCACGCGTACTTATCGTCCCAACAACATTCCACCTCGCACTTATCGTCCCAACAACATTCCCCCTCGTCTTCAAAAGCAGGGAGTCAAGGACGCCGCTCAACGCTTACAGAGAAAATGTACTACTTTTATGATTTTTCTCCTTGCTTTTTCATTTTCATTTTTTTAATGTATTTATAGTTCTTTTCACAGTCAAGGGTTTTCTTATGCTCCAATCAGATATAGTTTTATTTAGGGTTTTCTTATGTTCTAGTCAGATATAGTTTTATTTAGGGTTTTCTTATGTTCTAGTCAGATAGAGTTCTATTTACGATGTCCTTTGATCTGTTGAGAATACTATGTTTTTCTCTACTATTTTGATCGAATCTCAAATAGATTTAACGCTAATATCAGATTAATAGTATCCCTAACAATGACAGAAAACCCAGTATTTTTGGGACTGTTTGATTTGAAAAATCGTCAGACAAAATATAGATCTCTAGATTGAGCTTCTGCAGTAATTAATCTTACTAATAGTAATTTCAATAATTTCAAAACCATACAAATGCTTGCTTTTGAAAATCCTTCCTGCTATCACATTCATCCGGAAGTAATTTCATGTTTATTTCTAGATCTACATATAAAAATTCAATTTTACTACTAGAAGCCCTTATTCTGCTTGACCAATAAAAATACAAGCCCTAAAAGGATGTCAATCTCAGGATTCATATCGCACAAGTAATCCTGAAAATTTAATATAGAGTAGACTTGGTAAACTCTGGAAAGAACTATAGCTAGACCACATATGAAAATATGTTAGATACAATTTGTTTTTCTGAGTTTGGTAGCATATGGTGAATATATAGGTCTCTTAAAACTGTGCTAATTTAGAGATTTTTTTTAATGTTTTCACTGGGTAATGGAATAGCTATTGGAAGAGGAGGGGTTGCTGTTGTCGATGGTAAAGATGGCTGTATATCAGATGGGGCGCCTGTAATAAATGGAGGAGACAAAAGTTTATATGAGAAGAGCCATCAACCAGAAGAATCGGACAATGCTAGATGTACCAGTCAGAAAAATAATTCTCAATTTGCTTTTGAAGAGGAATTAGCAAAGGAAAACTCCCCACACGCGAGAACAACTATTATGATCAGAAATATTCCGAATGGATGCAGGTATCGCCAATATGAATTTTACAGCTTGTGATGCCAACAGGTTTTATGTTGATAAATTAAATTTGTAAGCACTACCTAGCCATTTATCTCACGACTCTGCTATATATATTTTTCAGTCAAGAGAGGCTTCTGCATGTTTTAGACAGTCACTGCAAGAGATGTAACGAAAGAAGCAGAGATACAGAAGAACCAATCTCAGCATATGACTTTGTTTACCTCCCCATAGATTTTAAGTACGATAATGAACTTCTCTCAATGCTGTTGTCAATTTTATTAGGTTTGAATGAATGCTGAAGCATCTTTCTTCTTATGTGCAGAACAAAGCTCAACCTTGGCTACGCCTTCGTGAATTTTACATCAGCAAAAGCTACATGGAAGCTGTACAAAGCGTTGCATATGCAACACTGGGAAAGTTTGGAGTCCAAAAGTCCTTCAAGAAAAATATGTGAAATTCCATATGCCAAAATTCAGGTGTGCTATGTTCATGTTCTTAAATCACCTGCTTTTTCTATCTTCTTGTTCTCTGATATTGTGGTTTCTGTGATGACAGGGTCGCGTTGCTCTCGAAAGTCACTTTCGAAAATCCAATATTAGATGTGACTACGGCAAATATTTGCCATTGGTATTCGAGCCACCTCGCGATGGGAAGGAATCCACAGAGAACCCTAGTAAATGTAGGGTTATTTCTCATGAAATCTAATACAAGGCAACGGATGCTGTATGCGAGAAACTATACCTATATTTCCAAAAAAAAACAGAAATTTTCAAATGGGCTTTACTACCATTGATTGGCTGGATAAGCTGGAAAAATGTGTAATGATTTACTATGATAAGCTGGAATTTGAATTTCTTATTCTCAATAGTTAGAATGAGTAGCGATTAATTTTTTAATATATTTATAAATTTAAATTTTTGGATAATTATAAATTTATATTTATATTATATTGTCTAAAATTTAAAGTAAAAAAATTCTAAACTATTTTATGTATAAATGATTAGATTTATGCAATTTTTTATGGTTTTCGAGTCATAAGTTTGAATCATAACATACTATTAAAACCTACAACATGACACAAGAAGAAAAGTGGGATGGGAGAAAAGTCTTGGTTCACTCCAAAAGAGTTTTAGGAAGTTGACTAGTATGGGGATGGGAAACCCTAAGTCTAAAGCACTCTAATCAGGTTTGATATGGTAAAAGATTAAAACTCTAGAAGGTGGTGTAAAAGGTTGTGCACTTATAAAAGGTCAATGAAAAACACATGTACTATAAATAGATAGTAAAAGCTTGGAAGGGTGTAGGAGAGAGGAAGGAAGAATTACCTATAAAAATCTTAGAAAAGTAACCCCATTTTAATAAAGACATTACATCAAAATTCCTCACTTAGTTGAAATTGTTAGAAATTAGCCACTTAGTCTTAAAGATCCTATTGTGATTTTGTACATTATCCAAATAAAAATTGTTTGAGATTTTTGGACATGGAGATAGCATATTGATGGAATTTTTTATGTAGTGTTACTTGGTGTTGTACATGAATAGAAATAGAGAAAAACTTATGAGCAACATAAAATTTATCTTTTTCTATGCTAAAACAAGGAAAATGTTTCCAATTTTAGAGAACTTTCTTGGAAATTTCAAAGATAAGAACTTAGTAGGTGGGAAGATCTAAAAATTAGTTACCTTAGATTTCATTATTATGGTAGGAGGATGACACGTCAACGCTGTCATATTATGTGGTTAACGATGGGCATTGTCTATGAATAAAATTTTAGTTCAATTTCCTTGGGGGCCATCTAGTGGTAGGTTTGATTGTTATTGTTGTGCTCATTAAGACATTTTATAGGATGGGAAATGGTTTTTCTTACACATAGGATGGAGCTAAGTTCTATTTGTACTTACTTGGGTGTAGCATTCATTTGTGTAATACAAAATAGAGAGTGTATACATCCAAAATTGGTCTGGAGAATATTAATTAAATATTGATTTTTTAATTAATAGAATCTTTATTCCTTGCTATATAAATAAATTGAAAAGCTTATTTATATAGTTTGTATTTCTTAATTCCTTCTTTCTAAACCACCCTCTTCATGCTTTAATTAAACTAAACAAGTTTAACTAATTTGTTTTATTTGATTAATTCTCTCTCACTAAATTTGATTTTTTACGTTTGAATTTTGTCACATTTCTCCATATTCTCCTAACATCCTTCCACCTCATGTTCCAACTCACTATGTGCCACATGAAGATAATTATTCCTAATTTCTAAAATGGATATTTACTCTCAACAATTTTAACCAACTCAAGGACACATGGCTTCTTCCTTCCATTAATTTTTTTCTACACTTGACAAGATTGTTCTACTAAAGGGGACAATTTCCTTAATTCTCTGTAAACTCCTCATTTCTCACCATTGATCTTTGCAAACTTAATATTGATCATCCTTTGCTACCAACTCACTTGATGCCTTGGTGAAATGTATAAATAGAGGCTCATTTACAATTTTTTCATAAGAGAAGATTACATAGCATTACTCTGTAGAAATCCATTTAGCACTTGAGAGCTTAATTGCATTTTGATTCAGCATTTAAAATAAGTTTAGCAAGTGATTTAGAATCATGGCTACATTCATAGATATATCCTAGATTGTTCAGAGCATTTAGGATCATTCTCACAAGATTTCCATTAGTTTAATTCATTAGTTCATCATTTTAAACAATATTTTGTATACAACAAATCACCCTTCTGCATATCACTTAGTTCATCATTTAACTAAAAACATCAAAATTATGTAGGTGTAGACATAGTTTTTGCATTCTAGCTTAGAGGCTACTTGTTTCTTAGGTGGCATCCCAGTAATTTAGTGCAAAATTAAGATCTAAGATGGAATGTTTTTAAGGAGTCAATTTATCAAATTGTGTTTTGTTAATTTAGATTCCCTTAATGTAATACATTACATCTGTTGTGTGTTATTGATTAGTTTTATTCACACATTTTCTTACACACCATAAATTGGCATCCACCATGGGGCCTAGCCTCTGTTATTTTTATATTTTCTAGGAAGTATGTTTTATAGGCTTGAACATTAGTTTCTCTGGCACATTTACTAATTCCTCTAGCACATACGAAAGGTTCTCTTATAAATTCTCTGACTATTTCGGTGCAACAATAGGTTTATCTAGCACATCCATGCCATTTTATGGCACATTAGGGGGTTTCTATAGTGCATTTCATGTTTTCTATGGTGCATTGACTTATTTCTATACCTCAAGATCAAAACATTATTTCCACTTCATCCAGTGATATTGAAATTCCACAAGTTCTTCAAATCTTTGACCAAGACCAAATCTCTCCAGAATTCTATGATGATCCCCTCCTTTCACTTTTCATCCATGATGATTTCATTCCATCTCAAGAGAAAAGTATCCTTCCAAGTCCTCCTTCCACCCTATCTAATGAATCTGTACCATCTCATAATTCCTTTGCATCCCAAGAGCATGGTAGTTCTTCCATCCCATCTAATGATGTCCTACCATTTGATGATCAAGATATTCTTTCTACAAAATCTCATGATTCCCTTCCTCATCAAGATCAATATATGCTTCCATGCAAGGATACCTTTCATTCCATGAGGATGTTCATCCTTCTCAAGATCAAGATATTCCTTTCACATGACTACATGATGATTCCACATCTAATAAAGAGCAAGCTACTCCATCTCTTACACCTCGTGATCCTTTTCCAAGTCAAGATAAAAAAACTCCATCACCCTTGTGTCAAGATCCTATCACACCTATACCAACCGTCCATAAACCCCATATCTACAAATGGGGATCCTCCACTTTCATTTGCTCAGGTTTACTTCCAACACCTATGCTTTCATCCATATCATATCCTCCCCAAAATGGACATGCATTTTGTTTCACAAACAATACATATCCCATTGGTAAATGAATGTGTCAAAGTATGAACTACAAAGGCAAAGGATTAGGCCTTCATGAACAAGGTATCCTAGAACCTCTTTTTGCCCAAGAAAACACATATTACCATGGCCTTGGTTATTCACCTAAGTGTCCTAGTCCATCAAACCTAGCATCTATCTTAGGTCCTCATCCTAATCCACCAAACCTTCCATATATCCTTGGTCATCGTCCTAGTTCATCAAACCTTCCATCTATCCTATGTCCATATCCTATTCATCAAGACAAACAAAGGCACACATCCTTGACGCCCTTTCAAAATTCCACCTCTAGCACCTTATCCATGATACCTCCATACCATTCATATTTATCCATCTCTCCTATTGCTCTTGGAAGCAATGTGGGTGCCAAATGTCAAAAGTTTCCATATCTCTCCTCAAAGAGGCATGCAAAAATAAATGAAAATTTGATCCACAATCAAAAGAAAAATCAAAAAGGCCACAAAGGAACATCAAAGAAAAAGGAAAAATCCTAAGACCACAAAGGTCCACAAAGGCCCACAAAGAAAATATCAAAGTCAAAAGTCATGTGGATTCCAAAAATTCTTATAGAAGCAATAAAATCTAAATTGGCATCCAAATTTGCTAATCCAAAAGCTTCCTCCAATTTTCCATCTAAAAACCTATCACCTTCAAAATCCATTTTTCCTCCATCACTCCACCACCCTTCAAGGTGTGTGCCAATGTTGATCTTTCCACCCTTTCCATCTATCCATCAACAAGTCTTTCCACCTCCTATCCATTATCCAACATTCATCCCCCATTATTCTCCTTTAATAATCCAAACCTTTGGATAAGTCCTTAATTCCCCCATCATACCATAAATCTATCAACATTTAAGGGTCTAATTCCCATGGACATTTTTTATTAAAGGTATATTTGGTCATGAAACTTGTTGCTTAAGTCCTTCCTCCATATCCCTATCATCCATATCCTATTTTCCATATTCCTCTTGCACTCTACACTTGGTGGAAAGTTTTTTCCATCTTATGATTCCTTACATTTCCACCTTTGATCTTGACAAGGTTAAGGATCTCCTTGAACATCATATATCTTATCCTATTCACTTTTTCCATATCTTTTGTACTATATCCTTCATCTTATCCATATTCCATCATTCTTACTAGATACATCCTTTCTTCTGGTCCTTGGTCTTGATGAGGAATAGGAGAAAAATACTTGGGCCTTATGTATGTATCTTATCTAGTTAATTTTGATCATCCCATTTATTATCCTTATCCTTTCATTCTTCCATTCCATATCTCCTAGCTATCAAAACCCATGTCATTGTGTCCCTTTTCAACCTTGAATCTTATCATGTAAATCACATTTGAGCCGAGTTGTAAAACCTTATCCAATCCTCATATCTTTTTTCAATCAATCATCAACAATCATCAATATTATAATCATCATGCCTTATGTAATCAATCATTTCTAGCATCTTAATCAATCAACCATTTTCATCTTTTGACAAGAGATATATTGCTTGTGTGACATTTTTTGTAATGAATCTTTCATTTTCATCTATCATTTATCCATGGTTGCATTTCCTCTATTATGGGACATCTTGTTTCTTCAAATGATCATATCATATCATTTCATTAGTAAAAGTCCTGAAAAATTAAAAAAAATACAAAAAGATAAAAAATACAAAAAAAAGAGAAGAGAAAAATACAAAAATAAATAAAAAAGAGAAAAATACAAAAAAAAATCAAAAAAGGGAAAAATACAAAAGAGTATAAAATCTAAAAAAGTGCAATAAAATCAAGTGGCAAAAACATGGAAACAAACACTATTTGTGACAGGTTGGCTTCTTCCTCTATTGGAACATGTGTTGACCACATTGCTTCTTTGCTATCACTATTTGCATCCTTCATTTGAGCCTCATGTACATATTCTGTTGTGTCAGTCATGTCTCACTTTGGCTTGTTGATAATTGTACATATCCATAATAAATTGATTTATTTTCACTAGAGGAAAAATCTTGACCTCACTGGGGACAATCCATCTTTGAGCTTAAAAACAACGGACAAACAATAGTATGAGAACATAGCAAAAACACAACAATCAAATGGGCTACAACTTTGAACATCAATTAGACTCACCAAAAACAATAATCTAAACCAACAAAAACAAGTTTCATTTGGTGACGATACTCTGAATCATAGTTTTATCACTTTAACACAGATGTTCAAAACTATTTGCATTGTGATTGTTGTTATCATTTCTCAGGAGTAATTCAAGGATGTCAAGAAATAGAGAAGCTATGATTGAGAATGATATTTTTCTTTGTCTGCTACATATGATTTGATCATTACTACCATGTGAATCGTCATGGGACATGCTCTACAAAGTATCACTGATGATATTTCAAATTCAAATGGGAAAATAGTTAACTCTTATTTTGTTTATGCAAGGAATGCTCAAGTCATCTCAGTTTAGTTATACCTAGATGCTTGTGTTAACTTGCACTATCAAACTTCATGAAAGTAGTACTCAGGCCATCATGGTTTAAT
Source organism: Sequoia sempervirens (assembly GCA_007258455.2). Taxonomy (NCBI): domain Eukaryota; kingdom Viridiplantae; phylum Streptophyta; class Pinopsida; order Cupressales; family Cupressaceae; genus Sequoia; species Sequoia sempervirens. The sequence goes on from VDFB02001920.1 coordinate 25,032, forward strand.
TATACCATCAATGCTTGTACTCACTTTCAACATTTTAAAGGCTCAATGATGATACCAAGGACAATGAATTAATTACTACAATGACAACATTGCATTGTTAGAGTTGCATGTTTAGGTTGCATTCATACTAGCTGTTGTAATGGTATTTATACATTTCTCCAAGGTTGATGTTATTTCTATCATTAATAGATTTAGTAAATTTGAAATTACTAAAAGGATCATTTAGAGGAATGAGAATTAAGACATCATTCATAACATTATCATATCATTTTAGTCATTAGATCATATATTTGCATTATGAAAATCTAAAAAAAATGCATTACCATGTCATTCTCTAAAGCATTCATCTTAGTCATTAGATCATATATATGTTCATCATGAAAATCCAAAAACAAATGCATTGATCATATAATTTCCATCCATATACATTTAGTCATACATTTATTCATACATTTTGGGACATAAAACACCAACATATGTAAATCTCCATTCATCCATTTCATACATGAATCCATATATTTGCAATAGAAAATACAAAAACATAGAGCACCATGCATATCATACACCATAATAGCATGCATCTATAAGAACATGTAGAATTATCCACCATTATTTTATCATTCCATTTGTCCATTTATGCATTATCATTCATTCATCATTATCTATCCATTTCATCATACATAGTTGGATCATAAAAGTACAAAAAAAAAAAGTATAGACATTATTCATAAAACATCATAGAATCATAACACATGTTTCATCCATGGAATATCATATCATCATCATGAAACATCACATAACATATATAATAGGAAATTAAATGCATCCACCATGATCAACACACATAAACACATAGGTCAACCATCATCATTGCTATATATATATCTCAAAAATGATGTCAAAATGTACAAGGATATCTAAATATGAAGGAATATATCATCAAAAATAGTAGTAAATCATCGAGTATCAGTGTATACATGTCCACACCACAATAAAGCATCAAATATGAAAGCTATGTGGTGCTCCCTCTAGATGGTGTTGGCATCCCTGGACCTATACCTCCCACTATACCTAATTTACCTACACCTAGATCTCTCTAATCTCTAGGAAATGGTTTTGTGACACCTACACTAACTGTCTGAGACTGTGACTTGCCAAATTGGGACTGTACAAAGCATTCTTGAAACTCAAGAGGAACCACCTCATGATATTGATCTCTATAAAACTGGGCCTCCTATGCAGTATGATGGACCTCCCTAAAATAGTTTGTGGATCCGACATCTATCGTAGCTTGCTACAATTTCTCAGTGATAGCCTCTGCCTACTTTTCCCATCACCTCAGTGCATCCCTCTCCATAGTCAATGCAACAACCTAGCCCTGTACCTATGCATGGCCCTGCACCTAATCCAACTATTGTCTAGTAGCATCCCTCTCGACTGTCAGAGTCTGTATGTATCCTTGGGCCTATAAGAGTTGTGCCTGAACCTATGCCAACAATTGTGTCTACGTCTCTAGTTGTCCCTACACCTATGTTAACTAGCCCTAAAAGGTCTGAACCTGGGAAAATAGTGTTGTGATTTGAGGCTATTATTGTTGTGAGGGAAACTATATCTGCATGCACTACTGCGCTGCTACCACTAAAGATTTCCTCCCGCGAGGCACTCTAACATCAACCACTGGGTGAGCACCACATCCTCCATCTCCACCATGACTATCATCTCCACCATCATTACCACCATCATCCCCACCATCATCACTGCCTCCTCCCTCCTCCTCACCTCCACCTCTACCCCTTCTCCATCTAGGTGGTCTATCCTCATTGTCCTCTAACATTGGCATTGGCTCATCAGGTCTTAAGATTCTCAGAATGGATGCTCAACAAAATACTATGAGTACTCCTCAGTCATATATCCCTCAAAATTCCCTAGAAGGTAGTCTTAGATCACTCGCTATAAATGATGATACTCATCACATCCAACATCATACATGATAATGTGGGCCACCACTCGGTCACATCCAGCATTTGTACCTCCCTGCTTAGTGTGATCATAGGTCATGATATCACCTACCACAAGAATCCACAATATCATGTAGACATCCTCTTATGTCACAATCATCTCTCCAGTGGCTAGATGAAAAGTGTTGTGGTCACTATGCCACCTCTTTGCTAGCATGTTCAACAATCCTCCATTAATCATAATCTGAGGCATATCAATTAGTGAAGATAATCCACATCACTCAATGATATCTTTATTGGCCTATGACAAATGTGCGATCATCTCCCAAGTCTATGGGAACCTCTATCGGGACTAAATATTATATAAATTTGTCTCCTATCATTATAAAACATCATAGCACATCAATAAATCAAATTAGCAAAGTAATCAACATCAATCAATCATCCTATCAGTTCTCATGAGATTTTTGTCAAATCTCATGAACATCTATTTTGATCCTTGCCTATCATGAGGTCAAAACAACATCATCATTAGTGCATCTCACCTATCATGAGATCACTAAATCATCTAATCTATCATCAAGAACAAATCATTGGCTGATGCGAGTAAACATCATCAAAATCAAGTAGAAAGCAAAAAAATCTTCAATTTTGTCCTAGATGTGCCATAACAAGGCTTCATTGCACTAAAATGTTGATGTGCTATTATAGTCTATGGACGCACCACTAAATCTAGTATATGCACTAAAACACTATGTGAATATGCTAAAACATATAGCCTATGCACTGCAAAAAAAATTGTATGTGCCAAAAGAATTTAAAAATCCAAAATCCAAAATTAAAGGCAAGAAAAATTGATTTAAAATTCACAAGAAAGGTTTTGAAATCCATACCATAGGCTCATACTCTACTGGTCAATTGTGTCCCCAAACCTGCTCGAATCGATGAGTCTTGTAGGCGATCACCATTTTCACTCAAATGCTCAAGAATGCTCTCACTCTCCAATTTTCACAATCACAAAATGCACAAATGAATCCTCTCTTGACTTTTTACCTCTTAATAAGGGTAATTAAAAGGGTAATTTTGGTGGCATATTTTAATTTCTTTTAAGGGTCAAATAATTGGGGTAGCTCAATTCTTCCATATTGAGAGATAAATCTATAAAATATCATCACATTAGAATTTCATCATCATACATCATTGAAAATCATCAAAAATATTTTATTATAAAAAATTTCTCAATTTATCTCGCAAAGCAAAATACATTCATTATCTTCTAAAAATCATCGTCTGGGGCATCATCAAAATTTTAGCAGCATTGGTAAATTTGTTTTTGAAGTAATCCATAAACACATCACTTCAAAGATGGGCAAAATGTATACATCCAAAATTGGTCTGGACAATATTAATTAAATATTGATTATTTAATTAATAAAATCTGTATTTCCTCTACAATATAAATAAATTAGAAAAGCTTATTTATATAGTTTGTATTTCTTAATTCCTCCTTTCTAAACCACTTTCTTCATGATTTAATTAAACTAAACAAGTTTAACTAATTATTTTTATTTGATTAATTCTCTCTCATTAAATTTGAATTTTGTCACATTTCTCCATAATATCCTAACCTCCTTCCACCTCATCTTCCAACTCACCATGTGTCACATGAAGATAAGTATTCCTAATTTCTAAAATGGATATTTACTCTGAACAATTTTAACCAAGTCAAGGACCCATGGCTTCTTCCTTGGATTGATTCTTTTCTACACTTTGCAAGATTTTTCTACTAAAGGGGACAATTTCCTTAATTCTCTCTAACCTCCTCATTTCTCACCATCGATCTCTCCAAACTTAGTCCTAATCATCCATTGCTACCAACTCACTTGATGCCTTGGTAAAATCTATAAATAGAGGCTCACTTATAGCTTTTTCATAAGAGAAGATTGCATAACATTACTCTATAGAAATCCTTTTAGTATTTGAGAGCTTAATTGCATTTTTATTCAGCATTTAGAATAAATTTAGCAAGTGATTGAGAATCATGGCTGCATTCTTAGATACATCTTAGATTGTTCTGAGCATTTAGGATAATTCTCACAGCATTTCTATTAGTTTAATTCAGTAGTGCATCCTTTTAAATAGCATTATGTATACAACAAATCACCCTTCTGCATATCACTTAGTTCATCATTTAATCAAAAACATCAAAATCACGTAGGTGTAGACATAATTTTTGCATTCTAGCTTAGAGGCTACTTAAGATTTGAGAGCACAATTACCATGGACATTTCACAATAGAGGAAGATGGAATGTTTTTAAGGAGTTACTTTATCAAATTTTGTTTTGTTAATCTAGATTTCCTAAATGTAATACATTTCATCTATTTTGTGTTATTAATTAGTTTAATTCACATATTTTCTTACACACATAGAGTTTTAGATGTTGCAGTATAGTATTCCTTTTTTACATGTAGTGATGCCATGGTAACAATCATAAGGCATTTGAATTATAACTCACTATCACATAATGAATTCAATGTTATTGAATTCATGAAGTACATTGTAGGTACACTTTCCATAATGTTAGAGTTCATGTCATGAAATTTAAGAAAATGTTTATGTTTAAGGGAGTGTTTTAAGGTATGAAAAGTAACTGTACATGGTAAAATGTTTGCATATTCTACTACAAGATTGAAACTACTAGTGGTGCTTATATAAGAAGACATGTACACATCACCAATGTTAATTGAGTGACTATTGACCATTATTAATTGTTAGGTCCAGTATGTATACAAATTGGTTATCCATGTGAAGGAATCAAGTTTTGTGATATGTGTGGCATGTGGAAATCATGGTATAATTTAAAAATCATTGTATTATTCTTGGTATTCCATGAGTTGGTTGGAGGGTTAGCTGATTAGTATTCCAGGGTGACTCTTATATGAATGTTTTTGTATGATGGTATCAAGCCTAGATGGTTGTACAAAAAAATGGTTCTAATTATTAGAAGGTTTCTTGTAGAAGAATGGTATGTTGTAATATTATTAGTTCAAACTCCATCAGTGGCATGTACTAAATTTTTGCATTTTGAATTATATATTAGTAACTATCTTTTGGTCGTTGATTTTCTCTCATATGGGATTCCCATGTAAGTATTGGTGTCTTATATAATCTTGTGTTAACATAATACTCAGTTTTTTTTTATTCTGCTAATATTGGTAGATGGATTTCCTAATATCATTTACCATTTTTATCACATAATCTAAAGTATCTTTATCCTACTTTATTGATCATTCATAATAGGGATATAATCACCAACATTTAGTATTAGAGTGTATTTCATGTTTTATGGGTGATGACTAATTTAATTGGAATAAAATAATAATATGTGTAGTGATGAACCCTAAGAAATTTGGCTTGTTATAGTTCATGAATAACTAATCAGTCACAAAGGAAAAAATTGAAGGATATTCTACAAAAGAGTGTGAAATTAAATCTATTAATAAATCGTCAAAGTTTGAAATTGAATGATTCAATAATTATAAATTTGAACTATGTAAGTAAAAAATGATGTATTTTGGTGGTGACAAATTAATGGGTTATATTATTTTCTTCGAGTAAACTATTATGTATGTTTGATAAGAAGTAGGTCAAATTTGATAAAAATACAAAATCACTATTTGATATTTTATAGATTTCATACTTATTGGTAATTTTACAACACTGAGTCCCACTTTGGGGATAATGAATTTTTACAAGGGAGGAATGATTATTTAACAATACACTTTCATTTGAAGAAATATCTTTGAATGAAGGAACTTTGCTCCAAGTTATGCACTTAGAGACCTTCTAGTGAATGTCAACCTTAGAGAAAAAATATAATTCATAAAATGATGTTTTTGCATAGAGATCTTTGAGTGCAGGTACTTTCATTCAAAGGTAAAACCCTCGCTCGAAGGAACCTTCGAATGAAGGGCTTAGCATGAGAGTTTTGGTTTTTTCTTTAAAATTTCCTCAAAAAATCTAATCTCAAACCTTGGGTTAGAACTTCATATGTAGTGAGCTTTACAAGATATTTTGCAAGAATGTAGCCCTCAAAATGAGATTTCCAACAAGTATAGTTGATCTATGTTTTCATTTTATAATGTGTTCAAATTTCAATTTTAACTAAACATAGGTTTCTCATTGAACATCAATTTTTTAATTCTATAGAGGTAAAAAATAGTAAATGGGTGCTACCACAATAGTGGTTTACACTTTCTGGGAGATCCTAATTTTTGCTGAAATCACATATTTTTAGAAAATATAATGATTTAAGCCTTGAAAAGATCCATTTAAAGGATTCCAATTGAAAAAGGTTTTATCAAACCACCTCAGGCCAAGCCCCCTTGGATACAACCTCGCTAGTTAAATTAAATCATACCTATAATGGAGTCTCCTTTACACCTATCAAAATGCTGGTAAAAAACCACTTTTGATTTACCTTTTGTGGGATCAAATGAATTCATTTAAAATTTATTTATTTTAATTATGTATTCCTTATTATAAGCTTCCAAAAAAATATAATTTTAATTAAATTTAATTTGATTATTATATTTATTTTTTATTTCTTGTGAATGTAGGTTTTTTACCGAAAATCAAGTTCTTTGTTTTGCACATGTGGAAAAATAGAATATTATAAAAAAAAAAGATTAAAAATATGAGTGCACCAGATATTGAAATCCGTGATCCAACTAAAAAAGTAAGATTGAATTTTGATACATATAAAAAATTTACGCATTATACGGTCACACTATGTCTGAATTATAATTGGTTTGACTTTGATACTTGATTAAAGAAAAAAATTCAATAAAAAACTATCTAATGAAGTTGAAGCACTAGATATCAGAGTTTCAAATCTAAATTCAAAAGAATTATAATTTTATCCTTCATGGAAAAAAAGTTATGTGTTATGCGGTGAGCGTCACTTTTAAAAAATGTTGTTTTCTAAAAAAAAATAGTTTTCGAGGGAGATGGAAAAAGAAGTGCAATCTAATTCCAAAAAATTTGAAAAAAATATATTTAGAATCTATAGACAAAAATTCATGAAACTCTAGTTTGCATGATCTATAAATTCCTCACTATTTAGCCACTATAGGTGCCCAAAAGTGAAGATTTAGTTAAAAATAATAATTTTAGTGTCGAGTTTGGCCAAAAATTGTAAACCACTATTGTGGGATCACCCTCACCATTATAAAAATTTCAAAAAATACCTTTGCACTAGGTATTGATGTCCTTGTTTCACCAAAAAAGAATTGAATTTCAATATATACATAAATTATGTTGGACTAAATATCCACTGGGACTTCATTTGTAGTCCCAAAAACTAGTTTGGGTTAGCTGGCTCTTTGGTTTATGGCTTGTAAGCCTTGGCATCAGTTGGGTCTATAAGCCCTTTTATTTAATTGTTTACTTTTTTTTGGTTGTCTTATTCATCTTTTTAATGCTCTCCTAGTTATGTTTGTTTCTTAGCCAACTGATCTTTTACTGTTTGATTTGGTGTATGTCTGTTGTTTTGGAGTTGTTGAACTAATGGCCAAGAGGCTTGATCTTTGTTCTCTATTTGGGTTAAGGGTTCCTTTCCCTTAAATTTTAAATAAAAGTTATGTTCAACGACATACACCTATGTTCAAATTCTAGTTACAATGACTTTAAAAATTAATTAAAAAATAATGAAAAAGAAATAATGAAAAAACATCCATGCACTAGATATTGATGTTAAGAATCTAAATTTTAGAAATTATAATCTTATCCTTTGTAGAAAAATAGTTATGTTGGATGAGGGTATGTGTAGGATCATCATCGAAAAAATAGTTATGTTGGATGAGGGTATGCGTAGGATAATAAAATTAGAGAAGTTCATAGAAATTTTGTTAAGTTAAGAAAATGAGAAAGAAATTTATGGATGAAACTTATCTTGATTCTAAAGTTGTGAAAGTTAGGTCTAAGGAAAATGGGTTAAAACAAGGAATGAGGATAAGAGGTCTAATGATTATGGTAATTCAAAGTCTCTAAACATTCCAAAATTCAATTGTTAGAATTGTTGTAAGAAATGTTACATTAAGAAGAATTATAAATCCAATAATAAGGATGTTTATTTTAATAGATCATCAAATAATAATGAATATAGCAGCGGGGTATGTGCAGGATCATCATGGAAAAAACAAACCCTTAAGTGGCAAAAAATTCAGAAAAATCAGAGTTAGGAAACTTGATGTAAAAATTTGAATAAGTTAGCTATATTATTTCAAAAATATGTACAAATAGAACCTATAGAAAATTGAATGTTGTTTCTAAACTACTAGGTTTTTTTTAAAAAAAAAGAAAATCTATTTGGTGAAAATTTGAAATTTCAATGCAGTGGTACTTAAATTTTAGGGAAAAAATGAGAAGTGTCTGTCTGACCACCCTAACCACAATAAAATGATAATATTTTTTTATAAGATTTTAGATATAAGTAGAGGATTCATGCCTGATGTGATGCATTTTTTTTGTGATTTTTTCCAAGTAAATAATTAATTATGAAATTTTATTACAACTTTTTAAAAATATAAAAACTTGTATGTCGACCACCTTAACTTGGTTAAAACTTCATGAAATTCAATTTTTATTTTTTTAATCCTATAGTATACGAAGGATAGACTGTGACACATTTTTTGGATTCAAAAATTGTGATACCATTTGAAAGCTATAGATGTTTTTCAATCAGCCCATCATCAAGACTTTAGTCATAATTTGAATAGAAAATAGATAATAATTACTTATTAAATTCAAAGTAAAGCATAAGTTATATTAGTGGAAAGTTGAGAATCTCCTTTACAAACCCTTTTCATTTCATCAATTTTGGATAAAAAAATAGTCATCAGCCACATACCCATCATATTGCCACTTTTTGGCCCATCATGATCCTACACATACCCATGACATAAATGTTACTTTCTAAATTGTTGTTTACTATTAAAACTATTTATTAAAGGAGATGTTGAAAGATTCATGATTTATTTTTTTAAACAAATAAAATATATTTGGAATATACACATAAATCACTACAAATCCTCATTCACATGATCTTAAAATTCTTAACAATTTAGGTCCTATAGGTCTCATAAAATGAAGAGTCGGTTAAAAAAGTTGATATAAATGTCCATCTTCGCCAAAAATTGGAAATAATTATTGTGGAATTACCCTTATGGATATGTTTGAATAAAAACAATGTATTCATTATGCACAAAGATAAGTACATTGCATCATTCAAAGAACCTAGCAAATAATTTTTTCTTGAAAAATAAGTTGCATTATCTAAATATGAGAGAAGGAGACTTAGTAACTAGTCAATTAAATAATTTCAATATGATTATTAGTCAACTAATGTCAATATGAGTCAAAATAGAAAAATAGGATAAGTGCATTATATTCATTTGTTCTTTACTTGATTATTTGGAGAATTTTACAATACCAATTATCGTATTGTGTGCCAATAAAATTAGAGAAGTTCATAGAAATTTTGTTAAGTTAAGAAAATAATAAAGAAATTTATGGATGAAACTTATCTTGTTTCTACAGTTGTGAAAGTTAGGTCTAAGGAAGAATGGATTAAAAAAAGGAATGGGGATAAGAGGTCCAATGATTATGGTAATTCAAAGTCTCTAAACATTCCAAAATTCAAATGTTAGAATTGTGGTAAGAAATGTTACATTAATAATAATTATAAATCCAATTATAAGGATGTTTATTTTAATAGATCATCAAATAATAATGAATATAGCAGTGAGGTATGTGCAGGATCATCATGGAAAAAACAAGCCCTTAAGTGGCAAAAAATTCAGAAAAATCAGGGTTAGGCAACTTGACGTAAAAATTTGAATATGTTATCTATATTATTTCAAAAATATGTAACAATAGAATCTGTAGAAAATTGAATTTAGTTTCTAAACTACTAGGTTTGTTTAAAAAAATATATATATTTGGTGAAAATTTGAAATTTCAATGCAGTAGTACTTAAATTTCAGTGAAAAAATAAGAAGCAAGTGTCTGTCTGACCACCCTAACCACAATAAAATGATAATATTTTTTTATAATATTTTAGATATAAGTAGAGGACTCATGTCTCGATGCGATGAATAGTTTTTTGTAATTTTTTTTCAAGTAAATAATTAATTATGAATTTTTTATTACAACTTTTAAAAAATATAAAAAATTGTATTTCTAACCACTTTAACTTGGTCAAAACTTTATGAAATTAAATTTATCTTTTTTTAATCCTATATTATGTGAATAATAGAATGTGATGCATGTTTTGGATTAAAAAAATGTGATATCGTTTGAAAGATATAGATGTTTTTCAATCAGCCTATCAATGAGGGCTTTAGTTGTAATTTGAATAGAAAATAAATAATAATTACTTATTAAATTCAAAGTAAGGCATAATTTATATTGGTGGAAATCATAGAATATCCTTTAAAAACCCTTTTCATTTCATAAATTTTGGGTAAAAGAAAAGTTGTCAATCACATACCCATCATATTGCCACTTTTTGGCCCATCATGATCCTGCACATACCTTGCGATGCTGTCTTTTTTACCAACGTTATTAGTGAAGACTCTTGGATAATTTAGTTCAGTGAATCTCATCATGTGAATCCACATAGAGACTATTATCTTGAATGCACAAATTATAAAAAAGGTCAAGTTTTCCCATTGACAACCAATCATTAAATATAGTTTTTTGAAGAAATATAATGATAGCCTTCATGGATGGAAGAGTGAAATCACTCTTAAATTTCCTATGACATATTCAAAGTAAAGATTGAAATATTAGGGCTATTCCCAAGATGATTGGCTTTGGAATACATTTTTCTTTTGATGGAAAAAGTTACAATTGGCTAAGACAAAGCTTAGTTCATGGTAAGGGGATATGGTATGGTACTCTATATAGGATAGATATGTCAAAATTATCTAGTTGTCCCAAAAAATAGTTATTATAACATCTTGCAATAGTCCATATAGTGAAAAAAATTCTAAAAATATTGATGAGTAAAAGTGTATGGTGGATGGAATTGTTGATTGTTTTCTTGGATTTCAATTTTGTGAGTATTATTTTAGAAAAGGGGGATTCGCTACAGATGATTTCTCTTCATTCAGAGATCCTAACGGGGTGAACTACCCTAAACTACCTCAAGGAGAAAACATGAGAGTTTAAGAATCAGATTGAGCATGTCACATAGATTTTCTAGACAAACAAACAAGCTCTTAGCCAAAGGATGGCAACACGGGTGTCTGTATAGACCAAAAAGTGAGTTTATGACAAAAAATGAAAAAGTGGTTGCTTCTACACTAATTGCTAAGAAATCTTGGAACATGAGAGAGAAACAAAATATAATAGAACTAAAATAAAGTGAAGTAGAAATGATACAGATAAGAAAGAAAGTGCTTACAACCACCCAAGTAATGAAGCCTCCAACTAGTAGATATCTACAATTCCTACATGTGTAAGATCTAGAGAAATTGTTGGGGCTGTATAGGGGTTTACCTTAGTCAAACCCTTGTTTTGGTGTTACCACGTCCACACATATCCAGATAGACAAAGAGAAATGAATTGAAATGGTTAAAGCGTGTGGTGAAAGAAAAACCCACTTCAAGAGTAGAACTTGCACCACCAGTATGAGTGATAAAAGTAAAACCTGTTCAAGGAGGAGAACCTATATCACAAGATGTAGGTGATTAAAGAAATCTTTGCTCGAGGAGGAGAACTTGTATCAAAAAACGTAAATCCAATAACTAGGGGATATGGAATCCTAGGATTCTCACAAGCATGAGATAAGGGAGATGAAGTTGCAAAGCTTAAGGAAGCCAAAGAGGGAGACAAAGAGAGTTGCAAGAGCCAAGAGTGGTGCAAATAGTGTTGTGAGAATGTGAGAGCTTGAAGCCACTATAGCAGCTGCATGGAGCTATGCAAGAAAAATAACAAGAGATACAATGCCAAAGCCAAGGTTGGAAAGAAGCTAGAGGTGAAGCTAGAATCACTTAGAAGGAGCCCTAATATTGAAAAGATAGCATAGAACGAGAGAAAATAAGCTTCTCGGTTGGTTACAAGGAATCTTGAGTTGTTACCACCAAAAAAAAGAGGTGACAAGTGGAAAAGATGCACAAAAATGGTCATTTGAATGTTGAAACATCATAGGATGCTAGCACAACACACAAACATCTTTGTGTTGCACTTTTTTTAATGCATCATGCTACAAAATGGTGCAAATAGGAAAACCACAAGCTTTAATGCAAAACTTACACATGAGGGGGTAGCTACTAAAAGGCGAGCCTTTGAGCATCTTAAGAGGAGAAAAAGGGTAATGTAGGGGCTAAAATGAGCCTACACAAGATGCTAAGGGAGCAATCACTAAAGAGGATACAAAAATGCATGTGAAATTGCAAGGGGTGCAATTTTATGACATTACAATTGTGTTAGAAAAAACTAATAGAGTGTTTTTTTTATCTTTGGAAGTACAAAGGTACAAGATCTTTTTTTAGATGATACATAGATTATTTTTCAATCTTATGGATATTGAATCCATTGTCAAGGATTCATATTATGTATCTTTCCTTGATGGTTATTTTAGGTCCTTTTTAAATTATTTTCTTAAGAGAGAGCCTAATTTATTTCTTAAGTTAAATGATTTTAATACTGTATTTAAAAATGTAAATGATAATAACATTAGCATTCTTAAGATAGATAATCATGGAGAGTTATGCGAAAGAAATTTGAGACATTATATAAACACATTGGGATTACAAATTCAAGGAACATACTCTATATGTTTTAAAATAATATAATTATTGAACTTGGATGAATATAACCTAACCATATTAATACAAAATAATTGCAATTTTTTTAATTCTAGAACAATAATTATAGATCGGAGTAGTGAGTACTACATGCTAGTTAAAATTTAGTTCTTTAAGTTCTACTATAGAAAATAAGATATCATATAAAATGTAAATTGATTAAAAAAATCAATTGTAACCCATTTCAAAGTGTTAATGTAGCATATTTTAGCATATTTATGGCATTTGACATATTTACTACAAGAAATACAAGAAACATAAAAAATTAATCAAATGATATACCTTTCTCACATCAAATGTTGAATCACCTCCATTTTCCTTCTCAAATTTTGTTTGTAAGCTAGTGTTGCTCTTAGACTTTATATGTGCACAATTGCAATAAGCTCATTTATTGATATTTTACTTTGTTAGATTCACTAGTTATTTGGATGAAGGGGCATAATTTGAGATCAATTTTCACTCGCCTTTAATTTTGACTTGTCCAATAGTTTTTTATTTTGTGTTTGACTAAAGGACTTCTCTTGATCCTTCTTTCTTTCATTTGATTTGAGATCTCCTTTTGAGAAAGACTTTTTATTTTTGAATTTTTATACATAGCCTTATTATTGTGGGATGATACTTGTTAATCCAACTTTAGGAGATGGATGGAAGTTGATGATTCAGATGGAATGGTTGAAATTGTAAAGATGTATGATTCATGTTAGGGATTAGTGATGTCTTCAAGAGATTCTTTGTGACTATCCGTTTCAGCATGGTTAATGTCAAAAGAAGCTTCCACATCCTGAATGGTTTGGAAATAAATCGTAATAGAAGAAACATTCAGAGATACATACCCTAACCCAAGATATTCAAGATAGAATATTCTAGTTATTCTAAGTCTAGAGCAGGATGTGTAATGAGGAACCATACTTGTAGCGTTATTTGTGCCCGGACAATAAAATTTTAATTCGGAACAAATAATTAGGTTGAAGCACATGCACTACTTGTATGCTTGAGATTGGAAAAGTAATTAGGTATCAAACACATTTGGATCAATAGGGATTCCTTGATTACAATTAATTCTTGTAAACAACCAAATATAGTTAGCTAGTTGCTAAACATCATACTAAATCAAGGATTCAAAGTGCTATAAAATTTTTATTCTTACCAAGTCACACATTTTTATAGAGGGAAACAAAGTAGCAAATACGGTGATAAATATAACATGTGATCTTACTAGGGTGATCCCACAAAGTTGGTTTACAATTTCTGAGAGATTCTAATTTTTGTTGAAATCACATATTTTTAGAAAATATAATGATTTAAGCCTTTAAAAGTTTAATTTAAAGCATTCCAATTGAAGAGGGTTTGATCAAACTACCTTTGGTCAAAACCCGTTGGATAGAACCTTGCTACTTTTAAAACATATCTATAATAGAGTCTCCTTTACACCTATCAAAATGCTAATAAAAAACCACATTTGATTTACCCTTTGGGGGATCAAAGAAATCATTTAAAATTTATTTTTTATAATCATGTAGTCCTTATTACAAGCTTCCCAAAAAGTATAATTTTATATAAATTTAATTTTATTATTATATTAATTTTTTATTTCTTATGAATTTAGGTTTTTCGCCAAAAAATCTGTTGGAATCAAGGAACAATGAGAGGGGGGGTGAATCAATGTTCTACAAAATTTAACTCTATTAACTTGATCTTCAAACCACTTATAGAATTGAATAAGAAAGATGCAAGAAAAAAAAACAATCAACCACAAAACCATAACACAAGGATTTTTTACATGGAAACCCTGTTAGGGGAAAAGCCACGGTGGAGGCTAATCCACAATATGAGTATACTCAAAATAATATTTTACAAATGGGGAATGCAAATGCATTCAAACATACTTCCTAGAGCTCACTGCTCAAATACAAAAAGGATTACTACCCAAAAGAAGAATCATAGATAGAAAACTGGGGTGGATGAAGTATGAAATAGTATCCACTAATGCTTGAGTATCATTTCAGTTAAGCTCATTAATCACATTGTTCACACTCTATCTGATTCTGCTGTTGAAACTCTGTCTACTTTAATTCGAATCACCAATATTTTTCTACACAAGTGAAACTATCCACAATTGATCTATATTCCTTTCAAATTTCGCATCATGTCACAACACACCACATCACACATCAAAATTATATGAATAATCAATTATTTATATCTACAACAAGAGATTTCATCAACTACATGTCAAATTTTATAAAATATAAAATATGTACAAACTGTTGGCTCAATCCATAAACAATTTTCAATGTGCACCAACTAATGTCAGCCACAACATAGTGAAGACCCAAAATAGCATCCTAAATCATGAAACACCTTAAAAAAAGTTTCCTCGAAGATCCACAACACACTATATTCATTTCATCAACCTTTTTGCACTGTTAGACTAAAAATTGATAAACCAGATCTTCTAACTTGCACACCAATCAATACGAGGTTCTATGATT
>VDFB02001921.1:0-11795 GCA_007258455.2 Sequoia sempervirens
TCTATAGATCTCCTTTAATGTGACTTTAGCTACATGCTAAAAATGGACTTGAAAGATGCAAGTGGTGAACTCCTAAAAGTTACTGCATTCGAAGGTCCAACAAATTCCTTAATGGGTGTTGCCGTAGAAAATTTTCAACTACTGATTGCTGAACTTGATGCTGCTAAACACATTTTGGATCATATTGTTGGAAGCCAATTTTTCTTTGAGCTGACCATGAAGTTGATTCCATTGGGTGGACAAGAAACACAAAGCATTGTTATTACTGCCATTAAGTCGATTTCAAACTAGGCATGGCCAAATATTTTAACATTAACATTACTTGCAAACACTTTTTTGTTGTGTTATATATAAAAATGGATACACAAATATGGAAATATAATCATACATTTTCTTCCACATTTTTTCTATCACTATGATCGTGTTGTTATCCATCACCTGTCCATTAAGTGTCACCACTCTAAGTGGCCAATGTCTTAAATTCATCCTTGTACATGTTTTAACATGAACACTATCCATATAATATGTACAACTTTATCTCCATTTCCTATCTACATCTTTATATGTTTGTATTTTATGTTCTATTTCAAAAAAAAATTCACACCATTAAATCTCCAAGCAAATTATGATATATACATACTATTTCATTGCTTTTTTCCTCAGCATTTCTTACTATGGAGGCAGATAATGCAAGAATGCAAGATAAGCGTTCGCGTAAAAATGAGTTAAACCACAAACGATACCATGCAAATAAAGATGAAATTAAGAAAAGAAGACGTGAAGAGAATCAAATTCTTCATACTGCAACATCAACATCTACAGTCTCTCATCTAGTTAACACATCCCAACTACAAGGAATTGTACCCCAATTGCAAAACATAGTTCAACCCTACCCAAATATCAATATGCACCCTTCATCAATTTTTCCAAAGGATTTTTTCTTTGCTAGAAATAAATTTCGATTGAAGTTAGATACCTTATCAAGAATGTCAACTTGTATGGCTTGCATGGAGAGATATCCATGAATCAAAACTAGACAGTCAAATGGGTTGACTACTTGTTATAGATGCACATCTGAAAAGACAGAGCAACGTTTCTCAAATTGGAACAACATGGACCCTGGTGAGCAACCTGTATGCTTAAAAGTCCTATCACAAGTTGAGGAGATGCTAATAGCAAGGGTAAGCCCAATACTTCAAGTGACCTATGCAAGGGGTAGACAACTAAAATATACTGGACACACTATCTGCTTTCCACAAGATATATCTGCAATTGCATCTTACTTGCCGAGGCATATTGGTGATCTTGATATACTAATAGTTAACAGGGAACAAATCGGCCAACAACAATACAACTTCCATGTTAGTAGAGGACGTGTCCACGAGGCAATTTTATATAAGATTTCCAATGACCCATACTACAAGGATGTCCAAATAGACGAGCTTGCATTATCCACTTTGCTAGACTCTTCTACTGACATCTCAAACCTTATTTATGCAATAACTTCAAATCCCACAACCACAAATATAGGCATTGAGGAAACAAATGATGCAGAATATGATCCTGTCGACGCTGGTATGTTGCCAACAACATCCTTTGTGTCAAGCCTCCCGCTTGCACGTACAGAGGTCAAAGAAGTGCGCTCTTTGTTACAACTAGGTGCAGGACGACCAACACCAATCATTGCATGGCCACCAATTTCTCCATCTCCTATCAATGAGTACACCAGTGAAGGACTATTTGCTATGGCATTCCCCACTTTGTTTCCAAAAGGTAAAGCTACATTCAAACAACAACATATGAAAGAAGTTAAATTGCATGAGTATGCTCTCCACCTTTTAAGGTACCATGATAATCGTTTTGGCCAACACCCTCGATTTAGGTACTTCATACTAAATATTATTATGCAACATCGTAGCCAAGCAACATCCTCTGTATTTGTTCACAAAAAACTTGAAGGTTACCTGCCCTCAACAATCTTTGACCTTCACCAAAGATTGCAGGACATTCCAGATGACAAACTTGCAGATCAGCTCATGCGATTTAGTTCGTCCATTTGTGGAACTCGTCCATTTTGGACCCAATGTTGAGGGGAACTCTCTGACATGGTCATTCAAATTGGTTGCCCCTCACTATTCTTCACCCTTAGTGCGACAGATACAAAATGGCCAGACTTGCATGCCATCATGCCTACCAAGCCTCCTACAAATCCTTCTATGGCTTCTAGAATTGTGTCGAGCGACACACAAAGTGTACTTTGCTAACATTCCTTAGGAAAAAAGGTCCAACCACTTTGTGTCGCTATAAAGCACCATGGTCAATGCAAGACAAGTCAAGTCTTTCAAATGAGGAGACCAACCACCCTAAGCACACACCTGCTCGCAATGATGATCGATTGAACCTACACAACCCATCTATACTCTCTATTTGGAGGGCCAATGTAGACTGCCAACCTATACTATCAATTGATGTTGTCCTAAATATATTGCAAAATATGCAACAAAAGCTAAACAAAAATCTGAAACATATCATGCAATGTTATCTTGCATCTCAACCACTTTTGAATCAGAAATGCCTACCCCAATAGCCTTTCGAAAAATGCTTACCAATAGCCTTGTCGATCGTGATGTTAGTGCCCAAGAAACTTGCCACCTCTTACTAAAATTACCCCCTATCCATATCCAGCGGGACATTTGTGTCTTTAAATGTTAACCAACACAAATTTCAGCGTATCTCAATCTCATCTGCATCAGTTACCACTTCACCTACATACATTGATACCTACATGGCTCGCCCCATTCAATTAGAGGAGATGTCTCTCATTGAATTTACCCAAAAGTGGACCTTTAAAGCATCCCGAAAAAATGAACAATGGAAACAGCGGCCCCAACAAGCAATTGTTCGCATCTCACCTAGGTTCACAACCATCCCTTCAAGAGTCGACAAAAGCTTTTATGAATTTTGTTGGAGTGAACTAATTCTATACCACCCATTCTAAAACATTGACATTGACTTTGGCTCCTCCGAACATCAAATTATATCGCAATGGGAAAGGTTCTCTTCAAAATACAAGCCATGGCACGTCCACCACAAAAATCCGAAAGCAGCTACAGAATCAGATACTAATAGTAACTCAAGCATTGACCATGTCTTGCAAGATCAAAACCATGAAGAATGGCAAGTTCTCTCAAGTTTTCACCCAAACCTTCCTATACAGCTTGATGCACTCGACATGCTTGGTCGGTGTGACATTGACAAGCACCACAAATGGCAACATACCAACTTCACCCAGCATCAATTGCATCTTGCAATTGCTTTCGTAGACTACAATCGACCAAGGTTTGAAATGCATCGTGATCTCCACGAAGACGACATTACTACTTTCTCTACTCAACAGCAAAAAGCATTTGATATAATTTGGTCTCATCTAACATCAGTTCCATTACAACCTCCACTAAAGCTCATTGTTCAAGGAACAACGGGAACTGGAAAATCGCACCTCATAAAAAAGATAAGGTATGCCCTCAACAGCTCTGCTCCATATCACGAATCACCTTTACTACTTCTTGCCCCTACAGGTGTTGCTACATTCAACATTCAAGCATCAACAATTCATTATGCCCTTCGAATTCCAATAAAAGAAATGGCCCCCCTACATGGCCAAACACTTGCAGCCTTCCAAGAAACCATACACTTTAGTAGGTACATTTCAGTAGATGAAATGAGCTTTGTAGGGCCAAAGTTGCTTGAGCGTATTGACATGCGGCTAAGGCAAGCATTCCCCTCCCACAACCATCTTCCCTTTGGAGGGCGCTCAATTATTCTATTTGGTGACTTGGGACAACTACCACCAGTTAAAGATATCCCCATGTATGCTTCTTCTTCATATGGTGGCACACTATGGTGCAGCTTCACAACAGTGGTAACTTTGACCAGATTATTTTGACAAATGGGTGATTCTCCTTCCCAAATTTCTTTTTGTGCACTTCTCTCAAATCTACGCAATGCAGAGCCTACAGAAGAAGACTGGGAAATTCTAATGTCACGCTCAAGCTCATCGCTCAACACTGTAGAAAACTCTTTTTTTCTCTGCAATACACCTTTTTGTAACAAATGAAATGGTTTTACTACACAATAAACGTATGTTGTTGTCTTTGGCTACACCTATTGCCCTTTCCACTACAGAGCAACTCAAGGTATCAACAAGCACAAATCCAGATGAAGAGCAACTCCAAGCTCATATTTTGTTGTCAATTGGCCAAGAGGTCATGTTATGTTCTAATATTTGGGTTCAAACAGGGCTCGTGAATGGTGCACTTGGTCAGGTAAAACAAATTGTATACAATGAAGGTGAAAAACCACCCCACCTACCCTTGTTTGTTGTTGTTCACTTCAAACATTACATTGGCCCACCATGGGACCATAACAATCCACACAATGTCCCCATAACCCCACTTAGTCATGGGCTTCGCTGTCAAATTCCACTTAAAATGGCTTGGGCATTGACAATACACAAGTCACAAGGATTAACACTTCCAAGGGCCACAATCGACATTGGGAACATTGATAGACAAGGCCTTACATTCACTGCTATCTCATGAGTGCCTAATCTACAAAGTCTTCGCATTCACCCAACATTCATGTTCCAACGATAAGCACGCATGCAACAAAGCCCATATGTTGCACGTCAGAAAAAAGAAGAGAGTTGATTGGCATTAATGTCAATCTCAAACTCCACAAATAGTTGAAGTGCATTTCACCAACTACAGGTACGTCATTTTCTAATTTACTTCAGTACCAAATTTGATATACTTTAGTTGTTCTAAATTATATTGCTCTTTTTGCCTTTTTTGGAAATAAAATATTATCATTATACCAATGTATTCAACTACATCCATTCTTTGCACAACCCATATGGAATTACTGCTCCCTTACGTGGGAAAAAGGGTCTTGTGATATTCTTTGATTAGATTTGACTACCATACTGAAATATTATTTTCTTTGAATAAATTTGACAGCATAAATGTAACATGCCTTCCTTTGCATTTATAGTTAATTTATCATTTCAAAAAAATTCAAGGAAATGCTTATGAAATTTAACAAATATGCAGAGCTGTGAGAAGAGATAGTGCCATGACTTCTACACCTGTTGATATCAAAGAGTTTCCCAACTCTTATGTCTTCATAATAGACATGCCAAGCCTTAAAAACAATGACATCAAGGTATTTCCCTTCTAAAGCTCTCAAACCCTCATTTTCTCTACAATTCGAGAATGAAACAGATTCAAATCACTTGCCAATTGTTATAGTAACAAATATGATCTTTTGTGTCTGAGAACAAGCAGGTTCAACTAGAGGATGACAATGTAATGACAATAAGCGGAGAACGAACAAGGGAAAAGGAGGACAATGCAAAATTCATCCGTATGGAGCTCATGGTTGGCAAAATTATATGTAAATTTACCTTGCCTGACAACTACAATATAGAGGCCACTTCTACTAGCTGCCAAGATGGAGTGTTGAGTGTTACTGTTCCAAAGCTTCCACCTCCACAGCCCAACAAACCAAAGACTTTTTTAATTACTTAGCCACCTACCTATCCAGAATATGTTTTTTCCTTTCCATTATGTAAATAAATCAACCATATAAATACAACTACTGTGTTTATTACAAAATAGGTACAATGTGTATTATTTACAAAGTGTTTTAAAACTATAAATGTTACATCTTTCATCATTATGCATTTTATACTATAAAATACATGAACTTAGCAATGGACAACATGTGTATGGTTCAAATTCCAATGTAATGATGACTAAATTTGATCCTTTATGTAAAAGCAATCACTAGTTATGTAATGTTGCTACAAACAAATTCTTATGTTACAACCAATCATTTTTATCAAAAAAAATCATTTTACCCTACTCTTATTATGTTCATTGTTATCTATTTCACCACTTATTCGGCGTACCCAATTGCACACCTAAGTTGCAATAGCTAGTTATTATTAAATTGATATTTTTCATTAAATAAAGAATTGAATTAAAAAGAATAAAAAATAAATGTTATTATATTACTTTGAAAAATAAATATATTATTTAAAATATTAAGTTTTTTTAAGAAGTTTTATAATAATTTTAAATCATTTTTTTAGTTTTCAGATTATAAATTTAAGTTGTATAAATATTTTTTTTATTTTTATGAATAAAGATTGAGGAATATCTATTTGGTCAAATCTCAAGTCGAAGTCATATAAATAATTGAGTTATTTTAGTTTAGCATTAAGAATTGAGATGTGTTTATTCTACCAAATTCATTTATTGATATTAGAATCATGAGTCTGAGGTACCAATTAAAATATGACCTTTTTACTAACACTATAAATATTAAGCATGTAAAATCTATACATTTGTAAAGTTTAAGGATGAATAATATTTTATTGCAATATTTTCTCCTCTTTAATGATGCTAGCATGTAGTACTACGGTAATGTCTTTTTGAAAGATGGTCGTCTAATCTTCAATCATGTAAGAAGAATTTTTATTTAATTATTGTTTTATTAAAACTGATTGTTAATTACTTGAATGACAATTAATAGAAATTGAAATTATCAAGAGGTCAAATACTTTAAATATAGATGATTTGAAACTTTTAAAGTTTTAATAATACTTTTTTAATAAAATAATGATGTTATTATATTTGTAGAGTTGTAATTAATACTAAAGTGCTTTCACTATAATTTCCTTAGGAACAATAACTATACAACAACTCATCTTTGTTTTAATATTTTTTTAAAGCATTCAATAAGAAGTAATGAAATGCAATATTAAGTAAAAGAGAGTTAAAGTATGTGTTATTTGTGAATTTATATAAAACCTAGTAATATAATTAGTAGATAATTTGTCTTTTTGATTTATATGTTCTATGAAGGTGTCACAAATCAAGGAGAGATAAATTAAAATTGTGACTAAAAACAAATTATGAAACGGAGAAGGATTATTTTTAGGTCTCAAGATGGTAGGGTAGCTCAAAACTACTGACATTAAAATATCAAGATATGGAATTCATTTTTAAAATTCATTTGGTAGAAAGTTTTGATAATTGTAAATGAGCCTCCACCTCCATTTTTCAGGGTGATGGGATGAGTGTCAAGCTTGGTTTTAATATTTTGGCATTCATGAGTGAATTTATAGAACCTCATCAAAATGAGAAAATTTCTTAGTTATGGGAATTCTTTGATAACCCATTATAAACCTTCAATATCAATTTCGTGATTGGATAAGTTTTGGGATCATATCTGAAAAGAAAAAAAAAATGCCTATGGATTGATCCCCATTACAAAAGAATACCCAAAAATTGATTTGTTGTTCAATTTCTAATTAAAAAAAAAAATTGATATTTATCAATGCTCCTCACAATTTGTTGTGGCTTTTGTATATCATCTAAATCTATGGTGCAAATCTCGTTGTTTTGGCCGAAATGCATTTAAATTGTCAATAGAGCTATTAAAAATTTATTCTAATATTTTATTGGTGTGAAGGGATGGAAATATTCCCTATATGATATTAATAGTTGGATGGTTTTTAGCATTATAACCCTATAAATAACCTCCCAAAACCTCTCAGATAACTAATAAAGCGGCCTACAAATGTTTCAAAGCTCTCAACAAGATCTTCAAATGTACCAACATGGTGTCCTATGATCTGTAAATGCTTTAATGGTGGGGGATGCACTGATAATTGGTTGTTAGGGTTTTTTTGTGCCAAGCATCTACTGAGATATATAAATAGTTTATGTTCTATTCTCTCACTCTAGGTGTAGGATGAGTTTAAGGGTAAATAAAATGTAAACCATTTGCAAATAGAACAAGAAGACTTTTTTATTTAAAATGCTTGATGTAAATTGTGTTTTCACTTTTCACTCAAAAAGTAATTGTCTGAGGTTCAAAAAAACTTCACTTGCAAAGTGAAAATGCAATTGGAAAAATATTTTTACCATAGGGGTAAAAGGTTGAACGCAAATGCAAGCAAATCTTTTTGAAGACCACTTCTAGTTTTCAAAAGAGGGCAAAAGAGGAGAAGTGTTTTAAAGATACTGAGGCATATTCCTTATGCCTAAATTAGTTGCAAAAATGAGAAACCTGATTGTGCCAAATGCCAGTGTTACCTTCAATTTGAGTTTTCTCTCTTCTCATATAATATATTTTCTATACCATTTTGGAGGGGTTGAGAAGACAAGGGATGTAAAGATCACTTAGGCTTGTCTTAGGAGGAGCATTGTTATAGCGTCTATGTAAATATATTACAATTAAGTTATTGTTTCTCATTGAGAGCATATGAATACAAGTTGATTTGTATAATTGTCTCCACTATGTAATGTAAGCAATTTATTTGAATAATTTACAATCAATGGTTGTGGTATTCTTCATTAGTCATTTGTGGTATTCAACTATTTTATGTGTTAGTGTATATTCAAGGAATAGTGTAATATTTCATAGATAATAGTTAGAATGTTTGTTTGCATTGTGGATGGATCATTTAGTAGAATTATGCATACTTAAGCAAATAGCAAGTCATGTTATTTCAAGGAAATAATATTTGATTAACTTGAAATGACCATCAGAAATGTTAAGTGTTAAGACAAATGATGCATAGAGTTATGATTTTGTAATCCCTGATAGGCATCAATTTGTCTTTACACATCCTACAACCACCACAAACAATTTGATAGTTACAGATCTCAAGCATGTGTAACTTATTCTTAATTATTTGCTTCCTTCATATCAAGATTTCAAAGACTGTAATGAATTAATCAGCTACATGTGCAAATTTACAAATCCTTGTTGAAATATGTATGTAGTTTCATATCTACTAGACACTATGTTTTAATTATTTCATGTATTTTCATTTAGTGTCACAAAGGGGAACCACCTTGGTAGTGTAGAGACTAAAGTGTAGGGGAGAACATTGTGAAACATGTCTCTTGTTCATTGGCCAACCTTTAAATATCTTTGAGTATAAGGTTTGGAAAATATTTAGAAGTCATTGAAATACAGGTTGGAGAACCAACAAATATGAATTTTGATTGAAAACTTAAACATCATAACTAAACATGAATAGAGAATACATATTTAAGTTGCACTTACCTATGTAGTTGATTTATGTGAATGGGAGATGTTATGAAAAGTGTCCCCAAGAAGAGCAAGTATGAGCATATAAAATTTGTAAAAATATAGACAATACCATGCCTCCAAATGGCAAGATCACTGAGAAAGCATGTAAGAAAAACATGCAATAAAAAGCATATGATAGGCATGATAAAGTAGATGAGAATATTAGTGAGATTTGGTTGTAATGATTCCTTGTTAGTAGAGGCAAAAGATGTGTTATAAGAATTCATGTGTCCTCATAAGACAATCCTCTATGACTGTACATGATATGAAGGTGGTGATGTATGATCACAAATTGTTTCTTTTTTAATATGGGTTGTATATAAAAATTGTATTTTTGATGGTGCCACTATTTATCATGCCCTTGTTTTTTAAATTCTTATGGGTTGCCATATTTACCATGACCATTGAGAATATATATCTAAAAATGTAACTTTTGTAAGTATTTGCTCATCTCGACTCTCTTTACATACTTTTGTTTAATATTTGATGTTCGTTGGAGTGCTCAATTCAACCATTATACCACTACTTGGCATGCCATTAATGCTCATTTATACACAAAGCTTACCTTCATTGTCATTATGTTTAATTTCATGTGTGATGTTGACATTAGATGTGCTAGCTATATACTTAAACTTTAAGAGAAATCCACTATGTTCCTTTTGTTCCTAAGTTCAAGAGGATCCTCCTTTACTTCACTTCTACTTTATTATGTTGAGGTGCTATAAGTTATTTTCCTTGTCATTAATATCCTCTACTTGAATTTTCTTGTTGTCAATAATATTTTGTATTTTATGTTTTAGTATAATGCGCCTACTTGTAGTATTTCCATGTATAATTTAAAGATAACATTATGCCACTTTTAGGGGGGTGCCTCCAATAGTCTTCAAGAAGAACACACTATTTCATACAATGATAATAATAATAGGCTGGGGTTGGATGAGGCACTCACTGCCCCATGCTCTGAGTCCTTGCTCCTAAGAACTCCTAGGTGTCTCTCCCACCTTGTCCTAGTGGTCCTGCCTCAGGTTTAGGTGCCACTGCTTCTATTGACCAACCCCACTATCACCATGCTTTCCTTCTACCAAGTCAACCTTGGTGCTTCGCCACATACTCTCCATTGACCCTTAATCTTCCTAAAGGCCAATTTCTCTCAACACTTAACTTGATTCTTGCAGGGGTGTGTAGACATTGTAATAGCTTCAAGATGATCAAACTAGGGTTCCTGTTCCAAACAAGACTCCAACTAACCATCGCTTTCACAAGATCCTCTCCTAGGGTTTGAAAAGGCTACAAGCCTAGAGCCCCAATTAGGCCTCTGAATAGAGATAAAATGCAATTTTCTTCTAAACCCACCAAAGGATCTAGGTTCTTTGATTAGGGTTTGAGTTTCTCATGCCCACACCTCAAATATTTTTAGGGTTTCAAGCTACACAGCCCGTACACTGCCCACACACAAAAATGGTCAAAAACCCTAGGGTTTCTAAGCTTTTCAAAGCTATTTCAGACTGTCAGAAAGTTCTCCCATCAAATGAATTGATAAACCCTCCCCCTGATCACCATGCATTTCCACCAAAAAAATCACCAAAAATAATTTCTCAAAAATCTCAATTCCCCTGCAAGATGTGAGTCTTTTTCTCACTACCTTCCCTAGTCGGACCCTGCCTGGCTCGCCTAGGGCAAAGCTTTGCTAGCATTCCCTGTACACAAACAAAACCTACTAGCTACCATATATACAAGCATGGTTTCTAGGCACTGTTTCCAAAAGTTCCTATGGTTTGTACAGTGGAAAAATGCTCTAGCACACCATTTCACAAAAATAGTCTGGTTCAGACCAAAAACAGGGCAGAGTTAAACTATTTACAATAAATGCTTGTAAACTTAAACAAATAAGATATAAAATCCTACACAATGCTTGTAAACAACCAACCCTACATTCTACAATCCAAACAGTAGCAAAACTAATCCATTAGAACTTAATCAAAATGCAAAAGACAGGAATTTTTGCACAGAACGCTGCTTTCTTCAATTTTTCAAGATTTCACCAAAACATTGAAACTTCCAACCCTGCTCCAGGGTTGAGTCATCCCTTATATAGGCTCCAAAAATAGTTGAGAACCTTTGGTCGAACCTCTTGTTGACCTTATAACAAAAGTTATAATACCCACTGTGTTTTGCAAACCTAGGCAACTTTTGACAACTTAGCCAAAATGATGTTCTAAAACTAAGTAACTCTTGTCAACTTCTTTCCAACAAATCAAAAAAATCCCTAAGCACTCAACACAATGGTCACATGACCTTATGAACAACACAACAAAATTTTGAACTTCAATCAAAACTTCTATAAACCTAGTATTTTCCCAGGTGCTCCTGCACCATTCTCCCCCTCTCAACACAAACAACTAAGGAATTTTAGGAGAGATCAGAGACATATCAATTCCTTGCTTCTTAAAGTCTGCTTCTTCTACCCAAGTAGCTTCGTATTCATGCTTGTTCTTCCATTTGACAAGATGCTCCATGTACACCTTGTGCCTTGTAGCCTTCTTCACTCTTGACTCCAAGATCTTCTCTGCTTGTAGCTTGTCTGGAGTTGGTAGTGTCATGTTGCTGACATCCTTGAATATCTC
>VDFB02001922.1:0-22521 GCA_007258455.2 Sequoia sempervirens
AGTTAGTAAAGAATAATAATGTCATGTACTTTCGGGAAAACATGTTCAGATTAATGTTAATGTAATGTTGTTATGAAACGTCGTGTCGGTTGGTTATCTAACCACCGCCGAGCGTTATATGTAGTCGGTTGGGATAGTCGGGAGATTATTATGATGATGATGATGATGATTCTGAATGAGTTATGTTGTAAGCATTGTGATACTCTCTTGTACATGATATTTCCTGAGAATGAATAAAGTTTCTGGCATTTTAATATGATATCTTTCCATTTACTGTTTTATCCTATGTTCTGCATATTACAAGTTTGCCAGTAGTACGTCAGATTAGAATCCCATTCCGTAGGCAAACAACCATTGTTTTTGGATCTTGTTCTACATCAGTCTTCACAAGATTCCGAATTGACATCATCTCATTCCAACATGTGGGCATTTGAGCAATTTTCAAAGGCACACAAAATTTGGATTTGGATTCCTTATTCATCTAGCTTATGGCAATGGCTTTTATAATCACCAATAGATCTATTTCTTCCTAAGGGGAGAAATATTGTTTGTAGGCAGTGAATCATGTTTTGTCTCCAAGCTTTCATCATTGGCACAAAAGCTACTTCTTTATGGAGGGATTCATGTTCACATCATCTCTCCTATTGGGTGGGCATTAATTGTACTTATTAGACAAAAGTAGTCCCTGGTGGGTCATATCGAGTCCTCCTTTCCTTCTTTCACTAGTACACATTTATTTCATTTTCACTCTTTTGGAGAGCAAATTTTTCCAATGAGATTTTCACCTTTTTTCCAATTATGAGAGACTTAACTATTTGTACATGGGTACCTCATCAAGCCTTGTAGCCAAGACCCATCCATGCATCCATCCTTGCATTCATCATTAGGTTTTTAGCTTCTCCCTAAGTTGAACTTACGAGGGGGTGTTAGAGTAAAATAGGTAATCACCTAATTAATTAATTAATCATCAATTAATTAATTAGGTCCCATTTTTACTTTATTGCACTTAAGCTAAACTTAAGAATGCTTTTCTATTTTTAGGTCATGTGTTTTTTTGTCTAGTAGCATAGGATGAGGTCACTTGTCATGATCTAATTTAATCCTCACCTAGGGTTTCATATAGGCTTGCTTTTTCTCTTTCCTTTTATAAGGATAAATTATCCATCATTGTAATCATCTAAATTCATTCAATACAGAAGCTCAATCATAGAGCCCTTTTGGATCAATTCAATTCTCAAGGTTGCATAACACACTATCTTCTTTTTCTCTCTTTATGTGATAGATGTTTTGGTTGCAAGTGATTTTTGAGAGATGTAGTGTTCAACAATCAACTCCAACATTTCCAACACAACATTTACACTAAAGATAGCCTAAGGAAAGTTAGTTTTGAGTCTTAACATAGGAAATATCTAAATAAACTTTATGGTGCCAAGATGTCATATTTAATTGGCTTTGGGTCCTTCCAATTTTACCAACTATTATGGAAAATTTCCATATTTCTTGCTTGACCTTTTCCATATGAACAAGTTGCCCTAGCCTCTATTGCCTCTACAATCTCTTGCAATCCATGAATGTGCTAAGCTATCGTGCAACCTTTTGAATTGTCTCTTAGTGTCATCTTCGTTTGGTTCTATGTTATGCTTCACTAGTGACTTGCAATATTTTTTAAGTGCTTGATTTATGTGTCTACAGTTGTCAAGTGACCAACCCCATCACAAAGCCCCTTTCACATCAATGAGTTCCCTCAAAAGGTAATAGTCCTACTCACTAATAGTGTGCTATTGATTGTTTCTATGTCTTGTCATTTGACAGGATGTGAGGTCATGTCAATCTATTATTTGTTGGATAATGACCATGCTATCTGCTAACCCTCTCACTTATGCTCCAAACGAATGCACATGGTTATGTCGCATTTGCTCAAAACACTTTACTATGAACCCACTAGCCCAACCATACCCCACTTTCACAAACACATGGAAATTTCCTATCACATTGCATTGTGCCTTTACATTGGTAGATGTCATTCTGAATAAAATAATCACTTGCCAATGTGCGACAATCTTATGTGTGGTCCCCACTAGTTGCTAAATCAAATTATGTCACCTTGCTATTTGTCCATGTGTCCACTCAATTGTTGTGCCCCTTACTTAATGCTCCAACAAATTGACTAACCATTGGTGTTTGTATCCTTCTGAAATAGTTTAGAATAAGTTATTGTTTGTGGGATATGAAAAAGAATACCCCCTTAGTCTAGCAAGACTCCAAAAATGAGAGATGAGCCCTCTCTCATAAGTTGGCCTTGTTTTTATTCTATTTGATCATAGAAGCTTATGTTTGCTACTTTAAAACCTAACATATCTCAGAGGTTGTTTTGCAGGGAGCTTCTTAGAATAGAATAAATGTACTAGTAGGAAAAAACTCCAACACAATCCATGCATTTCAGACCTTGGAAAGTTATATTACCAATGTACATGCATTCATGCCCTTACAGAATTGCCACTCAATATCTATACTTGCATCATATTTCAAACTTCTTGGTCTGCATATAGAATTCATACTTGCATAATCTTATACCCAATTCAAAACTCAATTGTGTCAATAAGTTGCCTATTTCCCATCATTGGCTTACTAAACATTTGTATGTCAAATTGAATTTGTGATAGGTGTTCCCAGCCAAGTCACAAGTTGTAATGTAAAATCTAAAATTTCAAATTGTCAAAGGATTGTAAATTATCCTTTTCAATTTTTATTTTTTATTAATGATTTTAATTACTAATTCATATCTTAAAACAGAAATTATTATTAATTATTAATTGATTACAAATCAATTGATAATTAATAATTGATCAAAATTAAAAATTCAATTCAAATAATGCAGCTGCCTTACTTACCTTTTTCTTTTAAAAAGGCTGAGATCTAAGTTTTGGCAGCTTATGTGAGGAAGGCAGCAGGTAAAACCAAAAATCAAAAAAGAATTGATGCTAAAGGAGAATATGCCAAGTGATGTCAGCAAAGTCAGAAAAAAAAAGATAAAAACAAATCACCACCAGCCTAGTCAGCAAGAGAGGACAAAAGTAATGCATCCACTCAGCTAGAAAGATAAAAGGTATGCACAGTTATTGTTTCAGAACTTTGTAATCTTCAAAAAATGCAGCCAAAGTCAATAATGTGCGTTTGGGTTTCTTTTGAAGCTAGGTGCACTTTTAATAAGGTTTTGTAAAAATTTCAAAGCTATGGTCAAGTCATGAAAAATGCCCCTAGCAGAAGGCGTGGCTTTTAATAAACTTTGCCGTACCTTTTTACAAACTATACCTAAAAGTTAAAAAGGTGCACCTGGTATAAGGAAAGGCAGGGACACCTTTTACAAAGATTTAATGTCATGTCCCACTTTTAGAATTAGAAGAATTAATTGAAGACCTGTTACCTATTCTTTATTTGCAAAAGGGAAACTTAAATATTATTATAGAACCTATGTAATATTTAAGAAGTGTTTTAGCACTTAATTTAATATGTAGTTCAAAAAGAGGATGTAATTTAAAAAGTATTTTTAAATACTTGGAGGGAAAGTAAATTCAAATAGAGAGCCCAAGAGGCAACTATAGAAGAAAGACATTTGCTCAAAACAAATGATCAGATTTTTTCATTTCAATATTCCTTTCAATTTGGAGTTTGAAACATTCAAAGACAAAAACCCTTGGTGTGAGAGATGCAGAGGACAAAAACCCTCATGGTTTTCATATTGGATTTGAAGACAAAAACTGTCTAATCCATTAGAGGTGATTCCACCTGGGAATCACTATTGTGTTGATTTCTTGAAGATTGATGTAATGAACCGGACCAATTCTGACCCAAATTTTTTCAAACGAAGAACACAAAGCACCAAGTACCCGTTAAAGGTCAGCTCAACTCATAACCAGCAATTAAAGAAAGACTCAACGCCAAGAATGTGCTTTCCGACCCGACTAGGGTAAGTAGCTACCATATGACGGAGTAACAGAAAGTAAATACAATGCTGAAAGACTCAACACCACGGATGTGCTTTCAAACCCCAGTAGGGCAAGTAGCGACCATCTGGCGGAGTAACAAAAGTAAATACAATGCTGAAAGAAAGCTCTACCACTTATTCAGCGGGAGCGAATACAATGTAAGAAGTGCAAAGCTTTAATTCCCTTCTTGGCGGAATACCATCCAAGAACTTTAAGTGTGTAGTTCATTCACCCATCTCTGGCGGTAAACCGTCCAAAGATTATTAGGTT
The DNA here is from genome assembly GCA_007258455.2 of Sequoia sempervirens. NCBI lineage: Eukaryota > Viridiplantae > Streptophyta > Pinopsida > Cupressales > Cupressaceae > Sequoia > Sequoia sempervirens. The sequence goes on from VDFB02001922.1 coordinate 4,257, forward strand.
TGCTGCTCTAAAACTAAGTAATTGCAGAATATAAAAATGACTGAAATAGTACTACTATTAACAGCCTTACAATGCACAATCTGCAGATTACAAAGTGTTACAAACTGTTAAACCAAAGCAACAACTGATAGAATGTTGTTCCGACTTATTTGACTTCACAATATTGATAAAACAATGCTTGAACTGAACTTCTGGAAGTCTGATATAAAATCAGCAATTCTGGAAACACCAACCAGCAACACAGTAACCCACTAAAAAGCTCATAACTCACTCAAAACCCAACCAAATCACTTAAAACTAGATGCAAACGAGAGCTAGAATGCTGACAATGAAAACCTAACTGAGAAACTACTGACAAACTGTGATATTATTTTTTGGCACACTTCCCAAGACAGCCCAAAATGGTATGGCCAAGGAGAAGGGCGATTTAGAGAAGATAAAATCATACACTCAATAATAAAATCTGGAACTCACCAAAGAGGGGCGCCCTAGGATGAGGAAGCCATTTGTAAAGTACCCAGAACCAACAAAAATTCATGCAAAGACTTATGAGCAGATTTCTACTTCAGCCAAACCCTAACCAGCAAATGCAAAACTGACAAAATCTTTGAAATCTTCAACCTTGATGATCTGTCTGCTTGTCTGGATGAAAAGCAGTCTCTGAAGCCTTAGCTAGGTGCTATCTTTCAAGCACGAAACCAAGAGAAATGGCTAGGAGGTATGCATCCCTCGAAGTAACTCTGAAAGTATTTCAGCAGCATAACAATAAGGTAGACAAAAGATAACAAAATGAAGAGCAACTGCCTCCTTATATAGACCCTTTGAGAGAATCTCAAGAAACCTCTAGAAGGTGCGCCCCACTTCAAGACCTTTTTAGGTTTTTGACTTTGACTTGGCTGCTTCCTCAAAAGGGCGTACCTTTTCTTTAGTGATAAAATCACTTTAAAATAAAACATATTCTTCTCCAAAGGTTGGCGTCCAATTTCTCTTAAGCAATTATTCACTTTAGAAATATTAAAATATTTCCCCATGAGATGACCACCCTCAAAGTCCCCCTTTTTAAAATAACTTAAAGTTATACAGCTAGGCCAAGGGGTTATAACGTTATAATATAACATTATTTTAATTAAAATACTTATCTCTCCAGAAAATGCATCAAAAGGCCAAAACAATATTACCAACTGAATTGCCAGAAGAGGAAAGCCTGCTGAGCTAATGCTGACTGGACCACTGCTAAAAATAGAATTTACTAAAAATAGTAAATTCAAGAAGTTGCTCAGAATGCAATGCATGCAACACCATTGCGAAGCTTTCTGAAAACCCAGAAAGAGTCCGCAATCCAAAATCCCAAACTTCAAGATGTAGCTGTCATAACTTACTAAAAATAGTAAGTTCGGAAAGGTTGCCCGAAGTAGTTGCAAGTCATACCTCTGCGAAGCTCTCTGAAAACCCAGAAGGAAACCAGAATCCAAACATCCAAACTCCAACAAGCAGAACCCTGAATCTTCAAGAGAACCCATCAAACAGCCGGAAACCCCAATTCTGCCACTGACTTGCTGACAGCACACTGAGAATAGGCTACCAATCAGAAAAGTGAAGTGCTAAAAGCGGGGACATTACAATTGATTAAAGATTTGAAATCATTTCCAGTCACTACAATGTTGCTATAGCAGCACTATAGTGCTGCTACAGTGAAAAAAGTTAGATTTGTTGATTTTGAAGAGGTATTTTAGTAGTGCTACCACCACATCATCTTCACATTACTTCTTTTTAGAGTTTAAGGTTAGATATGCCAATTGTTGCTAATTGACAAGGGTTGTGAGCCTACTTTTACATCTATTTGTTGTCGTCATACAGCATGAGGCAGTTTGAAGACATGGGTGGGGGTTTTCAGCTATGTTCAATAGGCTTACCGCTAGACTTAGTCATTGCCAGCATTATTACCAACAGCTATGTTCTATACAGCTATATGGTAAAGTTGTACTTGTTGCTATTTAATATTCTAAAGTTTGGGGAGTTTGCTGATTTTTCTGTTGTACTGAATTTCGCTAAAAAAAATTGGTAATGTAATACTGATATAATATAGCATAAAATGTTGGTTTGATCATAATGTTTTCTGGTTGCATTAATACAACCTGTAGGGTTTATGAATCTTCTCATTTTCAGCTACCATAAATCAAATCTGAGCATCATAATTGTTCCTAATATTTACATCTACTATTCATGTTAATATCAACTAGTGATCTGCTGTCCTAATTGATCTGAGGGTCATCAACACTCTTAATCAAAAATATTTTGGATCTGTTGTTACAGGATTACACCTTTAATAAATGAGGGTTTCTAAACTAATTGTATTGTTGACCAACATTAATTTCAGTAGGGTTTGGCATCTACATTTGGCATTGTTTGTCATTTTCCACTTGTACACTTCGAGAAATTTACATATTTCCTCAAGTTGTTCAATTGGGGACTTTACATTTGACAATTAAAAATGAAAAAACTATGGCACCTATTCCAAATGAGCATGTCTTCTTGGTAATCAATAGCAGAAAATTCATTCATTGAGAAGGTGCTCATGTCTATGGTAAATATGTTCTTCATATCAGCTGTAATGTCCCCTTTTTCCAAGTGATCATCTAGCGGAGTCCACTAGCTTATTTCATTCCCATAAGCTAAGGTGGGAAAAAATTGAGAGAATAATTTAATTAATTAAATATTAATTTGTCCTAAGTCACTTTTCGGACATTTATATTTAATTCATTGGTTTTATTATTAAAGTGACATAATAAATTATTGATAAATTATTAAATAAGTCACTTTGGGAAAGGCAAAGTTATTGAAGGACAAAGTCGGGTGCTATGGTTGGAAGTTGATATCTTGTTAATTTTGGGACACCATATCTGAATATCTCTTCTAGGAATCAGACACCATAGATTAAAATATATGTCTATACCTTGTTGCTTCTATGCCAAGTGAATAATAGAGGCAGTTCATGGTGATGAGGCATTTGAGGCAGGAATATTGCTAAAATAGCCAAGGCGGAATGTTTATTTAAATTTGGCGCTTAAATTTGAGTATGTAGTGCCAATTGAAGATTCATTGAAGGACGTATGGGTAAGGTGCTATAAGGAAGTTCAATGGCATGTTTCAAGGAAAGTGCTGAAATTGTTTATTAAGCTGTGAGAACAACTTGGCGTGATTATTCTTTCACTGTTGGTCAGCCAACTCATTACTTCCAGATTGCTCTGTATGTATAGTGGTTGTATTATTGTTTGGATTGAAGGCCTCAAGGTGGGCAGGAGGATTTTAAGCTAGTTCTGTGATTGGTAGCTATTATGCCTTCTTATTATTAGCCACGGATTACTTGCAGCTGGGCGTGGAAGGTGCTAGTAGTACCTTGAATTGTGTATGGCAGCTGGAACCCATCATATAACCTAGCACATGAAGTTAAAGTTCCCAGAGATTATCTTTCGAACAAATCTACTACAACTGCACTACAATTAGTCATTGTTGCTATCCAGGTTGGGACTGTAATAACCATTTTCCTATGAATTGTAGACAGTTGCAGTGTTAAAGTTCAATGGTTAAAATTGCTATGAATAGGTGTACTACAAACTGTTTGTCTTAATGTGCCAAATCTTTACATACCATTCTGGGTATTTTATTGTATGTATTTCTGCAAACAAAATCCATAAGCAAATCAGAAAACATTCAAACAATATATCCAAAACCCCACTCTTGCATGACAAGGAAGTTGGAAAAATTTAAGTGCACAGTGGAAAGGAGTTCCTACAATGGTATCAGAATGAAATCAAAGTGTTTGACATAATACCTCTTAACTGAGTTTGGAAATAAGGTGAAAAAATTGGGTTCAAATTGTTAGGCGATCTTATAGTGACAAGCCAAATGGTACACTGAAAGAGAACAAAAAAGGAAAAAATTCCAATTAGCTGAGCCATATCCAGAAGAGATACCTTTTCAGCTGCATTAGCAACACGGCAGCCACATATAGTTACAAAAGGAATTGAATCAATGGTTAGCGATTTTTACCCAAAATAAATCACGATTTTTTCAGCAGTCAAACACCATGAAAAAGTTGTTGAAAATCGTCTAAAAATGCATTTTAATCTACAAAAAATGGATAAAAATGGGGAAAAAAAAACCCTAAAAACACCCGTTTTTTCTATAAAGAACAACACCATTTCTCCTTCAACATCACGGCTTTTCTCAGTTAAGCAAATTTCTGAGCGTCTATCATAAATCTGAAGGCATTTATTGAATTTGTTAAGGCATTTAAGGTATTTGTGAAGGCGTTTAAAAAGAAGTTCTAAAAGTCTATCAATTTCTGAAAAGGAATCACAAAGAATGAAGGAGAATTTCAAAGGCGTGAGCAGCAGCAAAGTCGTGAGCAGCAGCAAACATTCCAAAGACGTGAGTAGCAGCAAACAGGTTTTTTTTTTTTTTACCGACTCCTAATTTATCTTGTATTCAGCATTTTAATTTTACACATGCTAAGAATCATTATTAGTTAAAAATGTGGAACTAATCTAAGGTAAAGCAAATTATACATACATATATTCATACTGTAATGATTTAATTTATAACAAAATGTAATCATTAAAAATAATATCTCCTTATATTTTCAGTCATCAATCTGCTTTATGGAATGATGACACAATTGATTTTTGTCTCATCTATATTTTCAAAAATTTATATCACATTAGAAGGAATCACTATATTTCTATTTTAATTTTACACATGCTAAGAGTTAAAAAAAATGTTTGATCCTAATTTATCTTGTATTCAGCAGTTTAATTTTACACATGCTAAGAATCATTTTAATTTATCTTTTAATATTTCCCTTTGAATTTTATGTCCTAGACATAGCAGCAAACAGTCAAAAATCCAAGAAAACAGTCAAAAGTCCAAACTGTTCTTCTTGGTGCACCAAGAAAGCTTAGTAAAAAACAAAAATAAACAGTCAAAGATAAAAAAGTAAAGTGTAAGCATGTTTGCAAAAATAAACAGTCAAAAATCCAAACTGTTTTTCTTGGTGCACCAAGAAAGCTTAGTTAAAAACAAAAATAAACAGTCAAAAATAATTGATGCTTAGTAAAGTAAAGTGTCATGCACCAAGAAAGCTCCACATGGCTGGAAATTTCCAGCACATTCATTCCCATTGAGTTCTTCTTGGTGCATGACACTGTGAAGTGGATTGATGGAGAGCAATATTGGCTTTTGCTGACTGTCATTAAGTGCTTGGAAGTTTCTCATAAGCATGTTTAAAAACTGATGAGTTTGGGTTTGTTGGGCAGTTTGAATTTTGAAATTCAGTTGCCTTATCCAAGATTGGCATGTTGCCTTCAAACTTTACCATTCTTGCCTTCAAAGTTCAATCTTTCTTGTGGCCTTTGATGGCAAAGTAGACTGAATTAAAAAGTTTATTGCAGATTTGATCATAATGCCACGTCCAAAAGACTTTGCATGGACACATTGTACTTCAGTTTCGCGTACAACGAAGGTTAAATGCAACTAGTGTAAGAATGATATCACCGGGGGCATTTATCGTTTCAAATGGCACTTGGCAAAGGAGCCAGGAAATAATAGCACTCCTTGTCTAGCATGCCCTTCAGATGTCACACACCAGGCACTACAGGCTCTTCATGTGATTCCTGAGAACAAGGCAAAAAAGGCAAGAACCGAGGTTGAAATAGGTTCTAATTCTACAAATACTAGAGGGAATCAAGGTCAAAATGATGGCGCAAGTGAGTTTTTGAGGGAATCAAGGTCAACACCTTCTTCTACAGCGCATGGCCCAAACACAGGTGGAGGAAAAATTAATGCTTTCTTTGCACCTCATACTACACCAGGATCACAAACCACTTTGGAGAGTACAGGATGGAGGAAGAATGTCCATGAACAAGCAAGGAAGGCGATTGGAAACTTTTGGTACTACTCTAGCTTGCCATTTCATGTTGCTAGATCACCATATTGGCAAGGTATGGTGGATGCTATTGCAGCTGCGGGTCCTGGGTTCAAAGCCCCATCTTACGAGACATCGAGGGTTGGTATGTTCAATGATGCAGTAAGAGATGTTACAGATGTTGTTACGGCACATAAACTAGAGTGGGAAAAGATTGGTTGCACCATGTAATGTCCCCTTTTTCATGAGCAATGGATTTTGGAGGAATTAGCCTATTCTTGATCCTTGTAGGCTAATGGGACTTGATAAGAGGATCGTTTGGCAGATACCCAGTTGCTTGGTTGGCTCATTTCTTGGTCATATGAAGGTTTTCCTATTATCACCATGGATGTTTCTAATTTTGGAAACCTTATTTTATGTTATAATATTATATTGCACTTTAGGAGTTGGGTTATATTTTATTATAAAGTGCAATATTAAAATAATAAAATAATAAAATAATATTCCTTCTAGAAGGTGACTTGGGAAAGTTCTAGAAGGAGGCCGACCTATTGAGGAAAAAGAATAAATAGGCATTGAGGGCTCATTTCCTATCATCCAGATTTGTTGTTGTTGATGTTGATGTTTGATGGTTGTGGAGCCTAGGGTTTCTGCAGTTGTCTTTGGCCATTGAGAACGAAAACTCTCAATTGGTGAGCAATTTTGAGGGTGTGAAATATCACTTGAATTATTGCAGCTGGGAGAAAGTTACTTCAGACTTTCTATTTGAGCTTCATTGTAAAAACTTTGTGGCCATTGGCCAAGTTTTTGTATGACTCGATTTGATGAATTGTTGGAGATATTTTGGTGATCAAAGTCTTCATCTTTTGGCCATACTAGGGTTCGATTTGCAGCATTCTTCATTTCCAGATTTCTGATATATTTCTTTCAGTTATCTTTAAGTCTGCATAAGCCACGATTTTATTGAAGCTACAATATTCAACAATTTTGATATCAAGGTCTTCATTCATTTGGCATTTAAGGAGGTCGAATTGCATTTGGAAGAATCAGATTTTTAATATCAGAAAATTACCAGTCAAAATCTGCATATCTTGATGCCACGATTTTGTTTGTGAAGACTCCATTGTGGTTCGATTTGGGCAAGTAAGTGAGGCGCATGACTCTTGAGACCTAGGCGACTTCTTTTGGTGTGGTTGGAGGTTGATAACAGCTGGTTATTATTTTATATCTGAAGATGTCACATCCCTTTCATGGAGACTTTATGTTCGGTCATGTATTTCAAATACAATGATAGATGCAAGTAATTGCTTTCATGTGATTATGACATTGAGGATGAATAGTTGTTCTTTTATCGTAACCGTAATGTTAACAAACCTTTTATTTTGACAAGAAGTTGAATGAGATCATGTGATTAAATTTAAATGTATATTATTAGGCCGTTGAGAACGATCTAACCATAATCCTTGTCAGTGGATGCAGGATTGCCGACGCCACGAGAGAAAGGGAAATATCATCAGGGAGAGGACGTGGTTAATAATGGATCAATTTTATCATCAAACCTAGAGTCAGAGCAAGACAGTTGAGCCTACGTCATTGCCTTGGCCATGAGTAAATTATATAATTATTGATTAAGCAAGTTAATTTAAATGATCACCTTTATAGAGATTACAAATAACTAATAAATAATAAATAAAAAAATAAAATAAAATAATAATAGAAATAATTTAAATATTTATTATATCCTCTTGAAGATTTACGAATCAAATTCTTGGTATATTTATATACTGCCAAGAGGGATCAAATATTAAATTAATATATGAGATATAAATTATTTACCACCGATTTTTAATGGGGAAAAACAATTGTAAGATTTAGCATGGAAAAATTAAATGAATTTCTTTTGTGCCGTCGGGAGTTTGAAGGCAGAAGTCTTACCGCCATCTTTCCATCGAAATGAAACGGCTAAGATGGAAGACAAGGGGACGCGAAGAAAATTCTTTTGGGGAGTTTTCTTTCTCAAGGAATCACAGTGGCTCGCAATGGGCATATATCGTGAATCTGAGTCATTTCTGGGCGGAACTGTTAATATTTGTTGTCAATTTATGAGTAGGAACTGTGGAAGCCATGCGTGGCTGAGTCTGATAGATAAACTTCTTTTCTTTTCTCGTGAGGAGGTGATATCCAGTTCTAGAGTTGCGTCTTCACTTCTGTTGTCGTTTTTATTTTATATATTTATTCCTCCATTGGAAGCATTCTATTGTTTGTATGTGAGCCGTTTTCAATTCTCACGGCTTTCTCATCTGAGACGGATTTAAATGAGGGCAATTTGGGAATTCTCTTAGTCGGTATAAGCAAGAACCGAGCTTGAAGACTGAACTTGCAGTCCCTACCGCGGAAAGTTTCCGGAACAGGCTTCATCGAATTGTGATTACTCACTCAGGCACGTAAAAAGTAAACTAGATTTTGATAACCTAGAAATCTTAAAATGAAATGTTCAGAGGAGTAACGTATGTGAGTTGAAAATTGCTTTGGTTTTTCAATTGCTTGAATGATAATGGGAATCGATCTATCAGAGTTTGAGTAAAGTGCGTAATTAAGAGAATAGCCGGATTTCAATCATTCCTGTTCTTCTTCTTGAATGGGGATTAGGCAGTTTGTCGTCTAATTGTTGCCCTGTTTTGATGCACTCATGCTTGAGTCGAAACTTTATTCCTCTTCTTTTCTGTTTATCTACAACAGTGTTGAGATTTTTATGTGCTTCTCATCTTAATCTTCAAATTCAAATATTTATTTAAGGATCAATTGGATGCTCATGTCTGAATTAGACTTTCTGACATTAGATTAATTTTGTATAAGGGTTCAGTTGAACCATTAGAGATATCTGATGTGCTCATCCTATTTGAACATCTCTATTTCTTTCCTGAAAGGAGACGTTGGTTAAATGCAATTTTCTTGCTCACCCGGGTCTTTGGATTTGATGTTTTCGTATTCGAAATACTCTTCTTAGTCTAGCCGTTTTTGGAAAGGTTAGTCAGAAGTTTTCTTTTATTAAGACTCTGTTGATCCTTTTGCCTTGCCTCAGTCGCAGCCTGCTTGAACTTTAACCCTAAATCTCTAATTTGGATATATGCCTTTCTCATACCAATCCGAGATCATCTAATCTGTGAAGTCCTTCAAGGGTGGCAGGTTCTGCTATTTTTGTTATTCTTTGGAAACTGAATCTTCTTATGAGGTGAAAAGATTATGTTTTAATTCCTCTCATAATACTTATGACTTGAGCTTAAACTCAAATTAAAGAAAAGCTTCCACCAAATCTTTGTGGTATAGACTAGGAAGATAAAATGTTGAGATCCAGAAGAACCTTCCAATCGAATTTGTCTTTCTGAATGTTGAGCTCATTGGAAGCAACATTTGTAAAAGAAGAGATTTAATGAGAAACTAAGTTGTGGTAATGTTAACCTGTTGAAACCAAAGTCTCATCTCTTTTCGTAAAATGTTAAGTAGATCGAATAGTCTTTATTGATGTGTTTTGACATTGAGGCAGGATTCTCTTATATGTCCGAAATTAAGTGTTGTACCTTGATTCTAGAAGATTTGAATTCATATACTAAACACTGAATCCTTATTGTCGGATAAGACTTCTTAATCTCTCATCTCAAAATTTGTGACTAGCAAAATATGATTACTCAGATGGAATAAGCTATTGAGTTGAGTTCCTCTCCTTCTAAAGGGACAACAACATAACCCTTAAACAAGATGTGAAACCAAACCAAGTTCTGGTAAACATTAAATCTTAGAGTTAAGACTTAACCTCAAGCTAAGAGAAGAAAGATAACCGAACTAGATATGGTAAAACTAAAACTTGATCTAAGAATTGTCATGTCGAGCAAGGGTGAGAGTGCTGACGGCACAGTAGTGCCAGAGATGTCGGTACAGTAGTGCCAGAGACATCGGCACAGGAGTGCCAGAAAAATATTAAAATCCTTGGCCAAGGTACAATGCTAGATTCAGCATCTGTCAGCCATCAAATACCAAATATACCACTGATCAGAGTGACCTTTCTAGTTGGGAGGTACCCTTAGTTAGGTTGATCAGGAGGTATAGGTCCTTGACACCAGGCTCAGAGGCATGATGATAAATTGATCCATGTTGATTACCCTCGTGAAGGGCGGGTTCTTCAGTTGAAGAAACTCGGGGGACCAGTAGGTCTTGGTTGGGCGGTAAAGCCCCTGATGATAATTCTCTTTTCCTCGATAAAGATTTCCAAGTATGATAGTATGGAGATGATGTCAAATGGATTTCTTCCTCTCTCGTAAATCCAGGTACATGCAATGGTAATTGAATTTCTTTTTCATCTATGCCATGAATGCTATTCTTTATGTTAATGAATATTGTAAGATTCTCAGATACTTAGTGAGATAGTTACTTGAATTTATTCAGCTGTTATATTGTTTCATAGCTGTAGTAATTATTCGTTATCTTCTGGAAGCAAGAAAAGTAATTATTATTCTTCTGCAATTTCCTGTGAGATGTTTATAGTTAACAGTTTCTTTTCAGCTGAAAATGAAATTAAAAGTTAGTTGATGAAGTGTATAATGTAACGACATCTGAATTGAATTCTCTCTTCCGTCTAGCTGCAAATGAAACCCTAGTTTGGCAGTTATTTAGTTATTGATCTACCATGAACAGTTGGCGGAAAAACTGTTGAACGATTCATGCGAGCTGGAACGGAAAATTAAAAAGATAATTGCATGTTTGAGTTAGTTGGATCAATTTGGAAACCCTAGTTCGAAAACAAGTTAGTTACAGTTCAGCTGAAAGTTAGTTGTCAGTTGAAAATTTTAAACTGTAGTCTGGGAAGGTTGTTACAGAAGATTGCATTTGCAGCAGGGGCAACTCACTGGGAAAGGGCGATTTCTTCAAGGGAGCTCACAAAAAAATTCAATAAAATTGCTGAGGCATCGTTGGTGGACATAGAGGCTAGGCGCTAGAGTTTGGAGGGCATATTCCAAGCAGCCAAGAAGAATCGAATTATTGTGTGCAAGCAGCCATCAGTCCCAGGTTTTATATCAGTCAATGTATCTCAGAATTTTAGTCTTCAATCAGCATGTTAGTGTTGTAGAATCAGAAATTTAGCATTAAAGTTAACAGCCTTTGTAGTTGCATCGATTCTTAGTTTAGTTGCATGATAATATTTGTCATTTCACATCAAACCTATCATTGTAGTTGAATTCATGAATATAAGCCAAGAGTCTTGGCATTTTCATTATCAGCATTGTAGAAGGGATTGCATTTCAATAAGACATCATCTTTGGGAAGTCTTACATGGTTGTAATGTTCATTTGAATGTGATATGAAGATATATGCCAACTATTTCACATAATGTCAATGGCTGTAGATGTTCTTATCAGCATATAGGTTGCATACCAACTGTTTGACAAAATACCAGTTGGCTGTAGGTGATCATTTTTCATGCTTAGTTCATATATATGCATTGGATATTGCCACAATAAGTTGCACATTCATGTTAGGTCATTATTTAGACAATTTAGAGTCATTTGCTAGCATCCTTATTGATGCTAAGTGAAGAAAAGTGTCATTATATCAAACTGAAATGTTATATCAGTCATATGACCCTTGTATGCAAAGTGTTTGTGAAATTCCTTGAGCTCTTTATCAGCATTTTGCAATCAGATTTGAGCAGGGTCATTACACACCATAACGTCAGATGGATGGACAGATAGAAGGAATCGAACCCTCATCAACTTCCTTGTCTCTTGTGAGATTGGCACTATATTTTGAAATCCCTGGATGCATCCGATACTATCAAATCTGCAGCTGCATTGTTTGAGATGTATGATCTTGTGGTAATAGAAGTTGGGCCACAAAATGTGGTTCAATTTATTACAGACAATGCTGCAGCTTGTGTAGCCGCTGGTAGACTCTTGACAGACAAATACCCGTCTATATTTTTTACCCCATGTGCAGCACATTGCCTTGATCTAACCCTTGAGGACATTGGAAAACTTGAATGGGTTAAGGAGGTATTGCAAAAGGCCCGCAAGGTTACAAAATTCATTTATAATCACACGAGGGTTTTGTGCATGATGCGTACTTTCACAGAAGGCAAGGAGCTAGTTCGCCCAGGGGTGACAAGATTTGCAACACAATTCCTTGCACTACAAACTCTATGCCAACAAAAAATGAATTTGAAACGAATGTTTGTTTCAAATGAGTGGGAGTCGTCTGCCTTCGCAAATCTAGTAGAAGGCATAGCAGTGGCAGGCTATATGTACTCTTCTAGTTTTTGGGATGCAGCTGAACGAGTTGTAGAGTTTTCAGAGCCTCTAGTAAAAGTCTTAAGACTAGTGGATGGGGATAAATCCCCCATGGGTTATTTGTATGAGGCCATGGATAGGGCCAAGGAGGTGATGAGGGGTAGGATGCAAAATGACAGGGACACTTATATGCCGTTATGGGACATAATTGATAGAAGATGGGATCAACAGATGCATTCTCCTCTCCATGCTGCAGGATATTATCTTAATCCAAGTTTGTTCTATGACTCTTCATTTAGAAATGATGATGGTGAGGTAACACAGGGCTTGTTCATGTGCATGGAAAAAATGTTTTCTATCAAAGAACAATTATAGGCAGCTGTGGGAGAGTTAGCAACATACAAGCAAGCAAGGGGTTTTCTCTCATCTATAGCCGCCATCGAAGGCAAGAATACCTTGCTACTAGGTAGACTCTATAAACCTGTGAAAGTCTCTATTTTGTGGACATGATCATTAAGCGCTAAGATTATTTTAAAATATTCTTACATGATATCATCTCCATGTAATGTGTGTTTGCAGCACAATGGTGGGACTATTTTGGTCATGATACCAAATACCTTAGATGGATGGTGAGACACATTTTGAGCCAGCCATGTAGTTCATCCGCTTGTGAGCATACTTGGAGTGTTCTTGAACACATACACTCCAAGAAACACAACCGGCTAACACAACAACGGATGAATGACTTGGTGTTTGTTCACCACAACCTCTGCTTGAAGCTCAAGAAAGCTCAAGGTTAGACTTTCAATATACTTGCAGTTAGTTGAAATTGTATTCATTATCTTTTTCACTTGTAAGGCCAAGACTAATTTCTACATGAACAAAAACAAGTACTGTTGTGGATGACGAGCCAATTGACCTTGATGAGATTGATCCAAAGAATGATTGGATTGTTGTTGATGATGATTATTATGAGCCTGAGGATATTGAGATACTACAGGAGGCTCAAGTGCTTAGTCACGTGTTTGAACATTTGATTAGAAGCACTGGAGGAGGAGCTTCATCATCAGGACCTGCTGCCCTCTAGCATAGTTGTCATTGGCTACATTTGATTTTTCTAACTGTGTACTTAGTTTAGAGGTTGACTTTGTACAAAGTTACACACTATATTGTAATTGACATTTTGTCATATGTCAACATCTACTTATTATTTATGAAGTATATTTTGTGCAATGCATTGATGCAATGTAATCAGCAATATGAATATAAACAAAAAAGATCTATTTTCTACAATTGACAGCTTAAAATCTCTATTTTATTTGCTCTCTATATCTCTATGATATGGAAATGACCTTAAGTTTAAAGAAAAAGTAGGTTTTGTCTCTTTTTCTACATTTTTATACATTTTTTTTCAAATCCGATTTCTTCCCGATTTTTTCACAATTTTTCAAAAAATCCTGATATTTTGGTTTGCCAATTTTTTCCCCAAACAATTTTTGTTGCTAGCCCCTTCCAGCCTACATTCACATCAAGGGAGGATGAGGAAGCATCACACCACAAAGAAGACCAGCCATTGGTTAATGAGGTAATAGCAACATACCCTGAGTACCATACACTTCCTTATGAAATCAGAAATGAGATAACATTAAACCAATATATGAACCAGCGGAAAGATAGGAACAAAGACACAACAAGAACAAAGACCAGGAGGCCCACATAGGGAGTACCAACATGCCTTGAGCAAATTAACTCTTCCTAATTTTGATGGCAATGGGAAAAGCATGGCACGTGCTTGGTTACACAAACTTGATACATTTTTGACACTCAAAAACCATGCCAAAAGAAGAGGTAATTAAGTTTGCAACCTTACATTTGGAGGGAGCAACATATGATTGGTGGCATCATGGTTTGGTAACACAAAACCATGCATTGATTCGGTCCTATGATGAGTTCAGCAGCAAATTGATTGCTATTATGGTTCCTGATATGTCAAAAAACAGAGTTGTAATGCTATTCAAAAAGGGTATGTATGCAAATTTAATACATTTGGTGAAGGAATTCAAGCCTAGTACACTACAGAATGCTATTCAGATGTCATGTGATCTTGAAACTACACATCCTACACATCAGTTCCAAAAGAAGAGTTTCAGGAGTAATAAACCATTTAGGAGAACTTTCAATCAGCCTAAGACTGCACCACCCAAGTTAGACTTTGAGACGAGGAATGAGTTGCGCAAGAAGAAGTTATGTTTCTCCTGCAAGGAACCATGGGAACCCGATCACATGTGCCTTGGGAAAGGCAAAGCACATTATATAGAGATCATTTCCGACATTGAGAAGGAAGTAATAGATACCAGTTCGAAGAGTGAACATGAGGAGTGGTAGTTACAGCATGAGGATACTGCTACAGGAGGGATACCATCCACAGACAAACGAACAGATAGAGATTGTAAACAAATGGGTGGAAGGATATCTAAGCAATTATAGTGGAACAACAAAAGGAATAGATCAAGTGGTTATACTTAGGAGAGCATCGTTATAATACTACCTATCACATGTCGATAGGCATGTCACCATTCAAAGTCTTGTACGGGTATGACACTATGTCTTTGTAGACTTAGCATTTGATGATAGTAGAGCTCCCAAGGCGAGAGAGTTAATGCAAGACAGCCAGGATATCCATAAGTCACTTAAGGAAAATCTACACTGTGCTTAGAACCAACAGAAGATATATGCAGATAAGCACAGGATTGGGAGGACTTTTGAGGTTGGTGATTTAGTGTTCTTGTGCCTACAGCCATACAAACAATCTACATTGAAAAAGAGTGGTGCAAAAAAGTTGAAGCCTCAATACTATGGCCCTTACAGGATTGTGAGGAGAGTTGGAGAGATTGTGTATGAGTTAGAGTTGCCTAAAGCTAGCAAAATCCATAATGTATTTCATGTAAATTGCCTCAAAACGACAATTGGGAAACACTCTACATCATCTCTAGAGCTTCCATCGTTAGATGAGGAGGGCAAGTTGATTTTGGTGCCTAATGCTATCTTGGATGTAAGGGAGCGTAGATTGAGAAGCGGGGAGATTAAGGAGTACCTGATTAGATGGAGAGATTTGCCTCTTGAGGATGTTATGTGGGAAGGAGAACAAATTCTGCAACATCCGAGTTTGCAATTGCTTGAGGGAAAGCAATTCCAAGAAGGGAGGACTGTAATGTGCTCTAAGAAGTTTGACTCCATGTAAAGACACAAATTTTGAATTAAAAAAGTGGTGCATTTCCATTATAAAGGTGAACAAATCTTTTGGTTCTTTTTCTCAAATACATGGAGACATTGAATGTCTAGGAGTTGTAGGTGAAGGTTTCAAGGGTCAAAATGTAAAATATGTAATAGTTTGGAAGAAAGAGAAACTCTCATATGTGATATGTGTGAAGAACAATTTAATATCTCTTGTTTGAAACATAAGTTGAAAGCAATGCTCTTGAGGATTGTTACAGTCTTGTATAGGAGTGAATTTGCACCCCTCTTGCAAATTCCCCTTTTACACCCTTCACCTTAGAAAATTGAATCCGACCATGTAATTCCATGTCCTCATTCTATACTCCATCCACTTGGCACTTGTTTTTAGTGTCGGTGGGGGAATTTCTGTGGGGGACGTGTGTGTGGCGTGCTGCCATCCTGACAGGATTCATGCCTCTGGAATCTGCAAAGGCATTACGTACTCCATTGGCGATGAAATGTAATGCTCCTGCGCCTTCCTGCCGACCTTTGAACGGCTCTTTCTCCCAATTCATCCTAAAATGCCTATCTTTCATTTTCAATCCATCTTCTTGATCTTCTTCACACTCTTGGCATCTCTACACAGTTTGGACACCATTCTTGAGCAACATTCTCACATTCCTGAGCTACTTGCTGCACTATTGGCTTCACGATTCCAACATCACAGCATTCTTCACATCTACCACAAAAGCTGCAACTTGGTGTCTTGCGAGTTTGCTTTCAGCGCTGCTGCGCCCATGTTGACTTTGCCACAGTTGTAGACATGCATTCCTCTCTCATTGGCCTTGAGTGCCTTTGGTCGAGGGTGGTATCGTTTCTTACTATTACTTTGTTGTTGGATTTGAGTAGCATAGTGTTCCTCGTAGCTTTCAGTATTTTCCTTTCCAGTACAATTTCTTCATCATATTTCTACTCCTTTATCTATTTGGCTATCTGTGGAGGTGGAAACACAAAAATGGGGGTTTGATTGCGGCAAGCCCTAAAACAGCCCAACATTTTTCCCTTCTTTATTGTCTGTAGGTACAAGTTCGTGTGAAGCTTGCTAGCGAACTGGACTCTTCGTGAGTTGCATTCTCTCCTTTTTTATTCTTATCATTGTCAGAGTATTTCTCTAATTGTTTTAGTTATTGTGTCATTTAATGCCTTTAGCTATCATTTAGAACACTTCAACTAAGTTGTCAGTAGGTTTCTTGTACTTTTTACTATCCTTTTGCACTTTTTGTCCATACGGACACCAACGCGCCGCTTTCTCATCCCTAATCTACGCTGTTGTCCTCTAGCAAAGAGTTGTCCAAGGTACAGTTTGGGTTCCAAAAACCTACTCGTTTAGCTCCACTAAAACTCTCAGGATTAGTAGGGTGACTGAAGCACTGAGAGTGCTCTTCATTCTCTATCACTAGCGTCAAAACATTCGTCCAACTTGAGGTAGACTAGGGCAGTCTTCTACTCTCGGCTCTCCATGACCTAGAGCCTTGGTGTGGTCAATCCCGCTCTACAGTTTGGTGAACCCAACGTGAACATCTATCCATTTCTTCATGTTGAAACATTTTGCCTCGCACTCAGCAACCATTGTAGACTTGGGTGTTGTGAGGTTTATGAGCATCACAACCCAATCTACGCCCTCCAGGTCCGTTGTTAGAAGAAGTGTGCAACACCTACAAATGGAAAAGAAGGTCACTTCCTGTTTTACTACTGGTTTTACCACAGGCTTTACTACAAGTCGTTTCTCCCAAGAGGAGGTTTCGACAGACGAGATGGGTTTCATCCACGAGAACACTCATGCACCCACTCCTCCAGCATCCCCTACAGCTTCGTCTGTGGATGAGGATGATGTTGTACACATTCGCACAATAAACCTTTTGGCATTAGATAGGAGGTTTTTAGACCTCATTGAATCACTTGGAGAAAGCACCGAATATGAAAAAATCAGCTAGGCTTGTTAGCAAGGTGAGATACATGTTAGGAAAGGATCAGACGGGCATAGAATTCTTAAGTGGCCTTACTGATCTAACCAAAGCATACATCCCTTCGTATAACACTAGATCGGGTACTACCCGAGGAATGGTGCTTAATGCCTATGAGAGACAAATAGGTGTCTCGATGCCTACCACATTCGTATGCATGACCGAAACGGGCCCTTCAATCAGTGTTTCCTCTACTCCTCAAAAATCCCACACAATCAAGGCGAGTAGAATACCCCTTGGTTTCAGCTTCACTCCTTTTATTGCCCCTGGTGGTGGGAGCTCCAATGGAATAAGTGGTGGTGGTTTCGGTAGCAGTGGCGACACTGGCGGTGGTGGCTCTGGTGAAGGCCATGGTAGTGGCTCCGGCGAAGGCCACGCTGGTGGCTCTGGTGGTGGTTCCGACAATGGTCATAGCGACAGCTCCGGAGGTGGTTCCGTAGGAGGTTCTGGTGGTGGGGTAGCAGTAGCGACACTGGCAATGGTGGCTCTAGCGGAGGCCATGGTAGTGGCTTCGGCAGAGGCCATGGTAGTGGCTTTGGTGGTGGTTTCAGCGGTGATCATAGCGGCAGCTCCCAAGGTGGTTCCCTAGGAGGTTTTAGTGGTGGTGGTTCTGGGGGAGGTTCCACTAGACCTTTCTCATCTTCAAACCCTATTTTCAATGCCCTCTTATAGAATATGGGTCAAATGCAAAACCAATTAGTGAATCTATCTCAGGCCTCTTCCGAGCCTATCTTTCAGCCCTTCTCCCGACATAGTCTGTTGTCAATGACAATTTTGAGCACTCCTTTCCCTCAAGGAATGGAAATTCCTAAATTTGAAAAGTA